>JAKUCM010007620.1:0-75262 GCA_023374145.1 Lepidium sativum | reverse complement strand
CTGCAAAATGTGGAACACAAGCGGATTAAGGTTCCTAGAATTGAAAAGCTACTCTTCTCACCTCTGCATTTAAACTGCATGAACGAATGAAGGCGATGAATTAATTTTATATTAGGCCTAATAAATTCGCCCAATAAATTGGGCTTTTAGCCTATAACGTTTTTAGAAGCTAATTATTTTGAAACTTTTTCATAGTTTGGTGAATATTGGTTGATTCATGATTGTTAACTATAAAGTTCCCTTTATAATTATAAATTAGAAAGAAACGGCATCAAAAAAGTTTGTGGATTTTTTTTAATACTTTTGAATTAATTTACCGAAGACACACTTGAACACCACTTAGCCATGACAATTCTACATCTTCAAACCCCTCTCAACGTTGTCTCTCACGTCCTCAATTTTTCATTTTCTTCGTAGAGCTGTGTTCACATAATTTCAAGCAACCAGAATTTTCTGGATGCCCATTTTTCTGTAACAAAAAGCAATTAACATATTTAACTGATAAAACATGAAATATATCAGAGAACAAAGAAGTGAAAAATCAATTACCCTATTAACTAATGAAAAAAGAATACAAACCGGGAAAAACCTTAGTGGCAAAATTTGGAACACAAGCGGATTATGGTTCCTAGAATAGAAAAGCTACCCTCTCACCTTTGCATTTGAACTGCATGAACGAATGAAGGCGATGAACTAATTGTATATTGGGCCTAATATATTCGCCCAATAAATTGGGCTTTTAGCCCATAACGTTTTTGGAAGCTAATTATTTTTGAATTTCTTCAAAGTTTGGTGAATATTTGCTGATTCATGAGTGTTAACTACAAAGATCCCTTTCTAATTAAAAAACAAAAATATTTGCGGAAAACCATTTTATTTTTTTGAATCAATTTACCGACAATACACTTGAACTCAACTTGGCCCTGAAAAATTCAGCATCTTCAAAGACGTCTCAATGTTTTCTCTCACATCCTCAGCTTTCCATATTCTTCGTAAAGTTGTGTTTTCATAATCCCAACCAACCAAAATTTTTCAGATTTCCATTTTGCTTTACAAAAAGCAATAAACGTATTAAAACTAATAAAACATGAAATATACTAGAGAACAAAGAATTGAAAAAGCAATAAACCTATTTACTAATGAAAAAAATGAATAAGATCCACAAAAAACCCCAGCGGCAAAATGTGGAACACAAGCGGATTAAGGTTCCTAGAATTGAAAAGCTACTCTTCTCACCTCTGCATTTAAACTGCATGAACGAATGAAGGCGATGAATTAATTGTATATTAGGCCTAATAAATTCGCCCAATAAATTGGGCTTTTAGCCTATAACGTTTTTAGAAGCTAATTATTTTGAAACTTTTTCATAGTTTGGTGAATATTGGTTGATTCATGATTGTTAACTATAAAGTTCCCTTTATAATTATAAATTAGAAAGAAACGGCATCAAAAAAGTTTGAGGATTTTTTTTAATACTTTTGAATTAATTTACCGAAGACACACTTGAACACCACTTAGCCATGAAAATTCTACATCTTCAAACCCCTCTCAACGTTGTCTCTCACGTCCTCAACTTTTCATTTTCTTCGTAGAGCTGTGTTCACATAATTTCAAGCAACCAGAATTTTCTGGATGCCCATTTTTTTGTAACAAAAAGCAATTAACATATTTAACTGATAAAACATGAAATATATCAGAGAACAAAGAAGTGAAAAATCAATTTCCCTATTAACTAATGAAAAAAGAATACAAACCGGGAAAAACCTTAGTGGCAAAATTTGGAACACAAGCGGATTATGGTTCCTAGAATAGAAAAGCTACCCTCTCACCTTTGCATTTGAACTGCATGAACGAATGAAGGCGATGAACTAATTGTATATTGGGCCTAATATATTCGCCCAATAAATTGGGCTTTTAGCCCATAACGTTTTTGGAAGCTAATTATTTTTGAATTTCTTCAAAGTTTGGTGAATATTTGCTGATTCATGAGTGTTAACTACAAAGATCCCTTTCTAATTAAAAAACAAAAATATTTGCGGAAAACCATTTTATTTTTTTGAATCAATTTACCGACAATACACTTGAACTCAACTTGGCCCTGAAAAATTCAGCATCGTCAAAGACGTCTCAATGTTTTCTCTCACATCCTCAGCTTTCCATATTCTTCGTAAAGTTGTGTTTTCATAATCCCAACCAACCAAAATTTTTCAGATTTCCATTTTGCTTTACAAAAAGCAATAAACGTATTAAAACTAATAAAACATGAAATATACTAGAGAACAAAGAATTGAAAAAGCAATAAACCTATTTACTAATGAAAAAAATGAATAAGAGCCACAAAAAACCCCAGCGGCAAAATGTGGAACACAAGCGGATTAAGGTTCCTAGAATTGAAAAGCTACTCTTCTCACCTCTGCATTTAAACTGCATGAACGAATGAAGGCGATGAATTAATTGTATATTAGGCCTAATAAATTCGCCCAATAAATTGGGCTTTTAGCCTATAACGTTTTTAGAAGCTAATTATTTTGAAACTTTTTCATAGTTTGGTGAATATTGGTTGATTCGTGATTGTTAACTATAAAGTTCCCTTTATAATTATAAATTAGAAAGAAACGGCATCAAAAAAGTTTGTGGATTCTTTTTAATACTTCTGAATTAATTTACCGAAGACACACTTGAACACCACTTAGCCATGCAAATTCTACATCTTCAAACCCCTCTAAACGTTGTCTCTCACGGCCTCAACTTTTCATTTTCTTCGTAGAGCTGTGTTCACATAATTTCAAGCAACCAGAATTTTCTGGATGCCCATTTTTCTGTAACAAAAAGCAATTAACATATTTAACTGATAAAACATGAAATATATCAGAGAACAAAGAAGTGAAAAATCAATTACCCTATTAACTAATGAAAAAAGAATACAAACCGGGAAAAACCTTAGTGGCGAAATTTGGAATACAAGCGGATTATGGTTCCTAGAATTGAAAAGCTACTCTTCTCACCTCTGCATTTAAACTGCATGAACGAATGAAGGCGATGAATTAATTGTATATTAGGCCTAATAAATTTGCCCAATAAATTGGGCTTTTAGCCTATAACGTTTTTAGAAGCTAATTATTTTGAAACTTTTTCATAGTTTGGTGAATATTGGTTGATTCATGATTAATAAATATAAAGTTCCCTTTATAATTATAAATTAGAAAGAAACGGCATCAAAAAAGTTTGTGGATTTTTTTTAATACTTTTGAATTAATTTACCGAAGACACATTTGAACACCACTTAGCCATAAAAATTCTACATCTTCAAACCCCTCTCAACGTTGTCTCTCACGTCCTCAACTTTTCATTTTCTTCGTAGAGCTGTGTTCACATAATTTCAAGCAACCAGAATTTTCTGGATGCCCATTTTTCTGTAACAAAAAGCAATTAACATATTTAACTGATAAAACATGAAATATATCAGAGAACAAAGAAGTGAAAAATCAAATACCCTATTAACTAATGAAAAAAGAATACAAACCGGGAAAAACCTTAGTGGCGAAATTTGGAACACAAGCGGATTATGGTTCCTAGAATTGAAAAGCTACTCTTCTCACCTCTGCATTTAAACTGCATGAACGAATGAAGGCGATGAATTAATTGTATATTAGGCCTAATAAATTCGCCCAATAAATTGGGCTTTTAGCCTATAACGTTTTTAGAAGCTAATTATTTTGAAACTTTTTCATACTTTGGTGAATATTGGTTGATTCATGATTGTTAACTATAAAGTTCCCTTTATAATTATAAATTAGAAAGAAACGGCATCAAAAAAGTTTGTGGATTTTTTTTAATACTTTTGAATTAATTTACCGAAGACACACTTGAACACCACTTAGCCATGAAAATTCTACATCTTCAAACCCCTCTCAACGTTGTCTCTCACGTCCTCACCTTTTCATTTTCTTCGTAGAGCTGTGTTCACATAATTTCAAGCAACCAGAATTTTCTGGATGCCCATTTTTCTGTAACAAAAAGCAATTAACATATTTAACTGATAAAACATGAAATATATCAGAGAACAAAGAAGTGAAAAATCAATTACCCTATTAACTAATGAAAAAAGAATACAAACCCGGAAAAACCTTAGTGGCGAAAATTGGAACACAAGCGGATTATGGTTCCTAGAATAGAAAAGCTACCCTCTCACCTTTGCATTTGAACTGCATGAACGAATCAAGGCGATGAACTAATTGTATATTGGACCTAATATATTCGCCCAATAAATTGGGCTTTTAGCCCATAACGTTTTTGGAAGCTAATTATTTTTGAATTTCTTCAAAGTTTGGTGAATATTTGCTGATTCATGAGTGTTAACTACTAAGATCCCTCTCTAATTAAAAAACAAAAATATTCGCGGAAAACCATTTTATTTTTTTTGAATCAATTTACCGACAATACACTTGAACTCAACTTGGCCATGAAAAATTCAGCATCTTCAAAGCCCTCTCAATGTTTTCTCGCACATCCTCAGCTTTCAATATTCTTCGTAAAGTTGTGTTCTCATAATCCCAACCAACCAAAATTTTTCAGATTTCCATTTTGCTTTACAAAAAGCAATAAACATATTAAAACTAATAAAACATGAAATATACCAGAGAACGAAGAATTGAAAAAGCAATAAACCTATTTTCTAATGAAAAAATGAATAAGAGCCACAAAAAACCCCAGCGGCAAAATGTGGAACACAAGCGGATTAAGGTTCCTAGAATTGAAAAGCTACTCCTCTTACCTCTGCATTTGAACTGTATAAACGAATGAAGGCGATGATCTAATTGTATATTAGGCCAAATAAATTCACCCAATAAATTGTGCTTTTAGCCTATAACGTTTTTAGAAGCTAATTATTTTGAAACTTTTTCATAGTTTGGTGAATATTGGTTGATTCATGATTGTTAACTATAAATTTCCCTTTATAATTATAAATTAGAAAGAAACGGCATCAAAAAAGTTTGTGGATTTTTTTTAATACTTTTGAATTAATTTACCGAAGACACACTTGAACACCACTTAGCCATGAAAATTCTAAATCTTCAAACCCCTCTCAACGTTGTCTCTCACGTCCTCAACTTTTCATTTTCTTCGTAGAGCTGTGTTCACATAATTTCAAGCAACCAGAATTTTCTGGATGCCCATTTTTCTGTAACAAAAAGCAATTAACATATTTAACTGATAAAACATGAAATATATCAGAGAACAAAGAAGTGAAAAATCAATTACCCTATTAACTAATGAAAAAAGAATACAAACCGGGAAAAACCTTAGTGGCAAAATTTGGAACACGAGCGGATTATGGTTCCTAGAATAGAAAAGCTACCCTCTCACCTTTGCATTTGAACTGCATGAACGAATCAAGGCGATGAACTAATTGTATAATGGGCCTAATATATTCGCCCAATAAATTGGGCTTTTAGCCCATAACGTTTTTGGAAGCTAATTATTTTTGAATTTCTTCAAAGTTTGGTGAATATTTGCTGATTCATGAGTGTTAACTACAAAGATCCCTTTCTAATTAAAAAACAAAAATATTTGCGGAAAACCATTTTATTTTTTTGAATCAATTTACCGACAATATACTTGAACTCAACTTGGCCCTGAAAAATTCAGCATCTTCAAAGACGTCTCAATGTTTTCTCTCACATCCTCAACTTTCCATATTCTTCGTAAAGTTGTGTTTTCACAATCCCAACCAACCAAAAATTTTCAGATTTCCATTTTGCTTTACAAAAAGCAATAAACGTATTAAAACTAATAAAACATGAAATATACTAGAGAACAAAGAATTGAAAAAGCAATAAACCTATTTACTAATGAAAAAAAATGAATAAGAGCCACAAAAAACCCCAGCGGCAAAATGTGGAACACAAGCGGATTAAGGTTCCTAGAATTGAAAAGCTACTCTTCTCACCTCTGCATTTAAACTGCATGAACGAATGAAGGCGATGAATTAATTGTATATTAGGCCTAATAAATTCGCCCAATAAATTGGGCTTTTAGCCTATAACGTTTTTAGAAGCTAATTATTTTGAAACTTTTTCATAGTTTGGTGAATATTGGTTGATTCATGATTGTTAACTATAAAGTTCCCTTTATAATTATAAATTAGAAAGAAACGGCATCAAAAAAGTTTGTGGATTTTTTTTAATACTTTTGAATTAATTTACCGAAGACACACTTGAACACCACTTAGCCATGAAAATTCTACATCTTTAAACCCCTCTCAACGTTGTCTCTCACGTCCTCAACTTTTCATTTTCTTCGTAGAGCTGTGTTCACATAATTTCAAGCAACCAGAATTTTCTGGATGCCCATTTTTCTGTAACAAAAAGCAATTAACATATTTAACTGATAAAACATGAAATATATCAGAGAACAAAGAAGTGAAAAATCAATTATCCTATTAACTATTGAAAAAAGAATACAAACCGGGAAAAACCTTAGTGGCGAAAATTGGAACACAAGCGGATTATGGTTCCTAGAATAGAAAAGCTACCCTCTCACCTTTGCATTTGAACTGCATGAACGAATCAAGGCGATGAACTAATTGTATATTGGGCCTAATATATTCGCCCAATAAATTGGGCTTTTAGCCCATAACGTTTTTGGAAGCTAATTATTTTTGAATTTCTTCAAAGTTTGGTGAATATTTGCTGATTCATGAGTGTTAACTACTAAGATCCCTTTCTAATTAAAAAACAAAAATATTCGCGGAAAACCATTTTATTTTTTTGAATCAATTTACCGACAATACACTTGAACTCAACTTGGCCATGAAAAATTCAGCATCTTCAAAGCCCTCTCAATGTTTTCTCGCACATCCTCAGCTTTCAATATTCTTCGTAAAGTTGTGTTCTCATAATCCCAACCAACCAAAATTTTTCAGATTTCCATTTTGCTTTACAAAAAGCAATAAACATATTAAAACTAATAAAACATGAAATATACCAGAGAACGAAGAATTGAAAAAGCAATAAACCTATTTTCTAATGAAAAAATGAATAAGAGCCACAAAAAACCCCATCGGCAAACTGTGGAACACAAGCGGATTAAGGTTCCTAGAATTGAAAAGCTACTCCTCTTACCTCTGCATTTGAACTGCATGAACGAATGAAGGCGATGAATTAATTGTATATTAGGCCAAATAAATTCACCCAATAAATTGTGCTTTTAGCCTATAACGTATTTAGAAGCTAATTATTTTGAAACTTTTTCATAGTTTGGTGAATATTGGTTGATTCATGATTGTTAACTATAAATTTCCCTTTATAATTATAAATTAGAAAGAAACAGCATCAAAAAAGTTTGTGGATTTTTTTTAATACTTTTGAATTAATTTACCGAAGACACACTTGAACACCACTTAGCCATGAAAATTCTACATCTTCAAACCCCTCTCAACGTTGTCTCTCACGTCCTCAACTTTTCATTTTCTTCGTAGAGCTGTGTTCACATAATTTCAAGCAACCAGAATTTTCTGGATGCCCATTTTTCTGTAACAAAAAGCAATTAACATATTTAACTGATAAAACATGAAATATATCACAGAACAAAGAAGTGAAAAATCAATTACCCTATTAACTAATGAAAAAAGAATACAAACCGGGAAAAACCTTAGTGGCAAAATTTGGAACACAAGCGGATTATGGTTCCTAGAATAGAAAAGCTACCCTCTCACCTTTGCATTTGAACTGCATGAACGAATCAAGGCGATGAACTAATTGTATAATGGGCCTAATATATTCGCCCAATAAATTGGGCTATTAGTCCATAACGTTTTTGGAAGCTAATTATTTTTGAATTTCTTCAAAGTTTGGTGAATATTTGCTGATTCATGAGTGTTAACTACAAAGATCCCTTTCTAATTAAAAAACAAAAATATTTGCGGAAAACCATTTTATTTTTTTGAATCAATTTACCGACAATACACTTGAACTCAACTTGGCCCTGAAAAATTCAGCATCTTCAAAGCCGTCTCAATGTTTTCTCTCACATCCTCAGCTTTCCATATTCTTCGTAAAGTTGTGTTTTCATAATCCCAACCAACCAAAATTTTTCAGATTTCCATTTTGCTTTACAAAAAGCAATAAACGTATTAAAACTAATAAAACATGAAATATACTAGAGAACAAAGAATTGAAAAAGCAATAAACCTATTTACTAATGAAAAAAATGAATAAGAGCCACAAAAAACCCCAGCGGCAAAATGTGGAACACAAGCGGATTAAGGTTCCTAGAATTGAAAAGCTACTCTTCTCACCTCTGCATTTAAACTGCATGAACGAATGAAGGCGATGAATTAATTGTATATTAGGCCTAATAAATTCGCCCAATAAATTGGGCTTTTAGCCTATAACGTTTTTAGAAGCTAATTATTTTGAAACTTTTTCATAGTTTGGTGAATATTGGTTGATTCGTGATTGTTAACTATAAAGTTCCCTTTATAATTATAAATTAGAAAGAAACGGCATCAAAAAAGTTTGTGGATTTTTTTAATACTTTTGAATTAATTTACCGAAGACACACTTGAACACCACTTAGCCATGAAAATTCTACATCTTCAAACCCCTCTCAACGTTGTCTCTCACGTCCTCAACTTTTCATTTTCTTCGTAGAGCTGTGTTCACATAATTTCAAGCAACCAGAATTTTCTGGATGCCCATTTTTCTGTAACAAAAAGCAATTAACATATTTAACTGATAAAACATGAAATATATCAGAGAACAAAGAAGTTAAAAATCAATTACCCTATTAACTAATGAAAAAAGAATACAAACCGGGAAAAACCATAGTGGCGAAATTTGGAATACAAGCGGATTATGGTTCCTAGAATTGAAAAGCTACTCTTCTCACCTCTGCATTTAAACTACATGAATGAATGAAGGCGATGAATTAATTGTATATTAGGCGTAATAAATTTGCCCAATAAATTGGGCTTTTAGCCTATAACGTTTTTAGAAGCTAATTATTTTGAAACTTTTTCATAGTTTGGTGAATATTGGTTGATTCATGATTGTTAACTATAAAGTTCCCTTTATAATTATAAATTAGAAAGAAACGGCATCAAAAAAGTTTGTGGATTTTTTTTAATACTTTTGAATTAATTTACCGAAGACACACTTGAACACCACTTAGCCATGACAATTCTACATCTTCAAACCCCTCTCAACGTTGTCTCTCACGTCCTCAATTTTTCATTTTCTTCGTAGAGCTGTGTTCACATAATTTCAAGCAACCAGAATTTTCTGGATGCCCATTTTTCTGTAACAAAAAGCAATTAACATATTTAACTGATAAAACATGAAATATATCAGAGAACAAAGAAGTGAAAAATCAATTACCCTATTAACTAATGAAAAAAGAATACAAACCGGGAAAAACCTTAGTGGCGAAAATTGGAACACAAGCGGATTATGGTTCCTAGAATTGAAAAGCTACCCTCTCACCTCTGCATTTAAACTGCATGAACGAATCAAGGCGATGAACTAATTGTATATTGGGCCTAATATATTCGCCCAATAAATTGGGCTTTTAGCCCATAATGTTTTTGGAAGCTAATTATTTTTGAATTTCTTCAAAGTTTGGTGAATATTTGCTGATTCATGAGTGTTAACTACAAAGATCCCTTTCTAATTAAAAAACAAAAATATTTGCGGAAAACAATTTTATTTTTTTGAATCAATTTACCGACAATACACTTGAACTCAACTTGGCCATGAAAAATTCAGCATCTTCAAAGCCCTCTCAATGTTTTCTCTCACATCCTCAGCTTTCCATATTCTTCGTAAAGTTGTGTTTTCATAATCCCAACCAACCAAAATTTTTCAGATTTCCATTTTTCTTTACAAAAAGCAATAAACGTATTTAAACTAATAAAACATGAAATATACTAGAGAACAAAGAATTGAAAAAGAAATAAACCTATTTACTAATGAAAAAAATGAATAAGAGCCACAAAAAACCCCAGCGGCAAAATGTGGAACACAAGCGGATTAAGGTTCCTAGAATTGAAAAGCTACTCTTCTCACCTCTGCATTTAAACTGCATGAACGAATGAAGGCGATGAATTAATTGTATATTAGGCCTAATAAATTCGCCCAATAAATTGGGCTTTTAGCCTATAACGTTTTTAGAAGCTAATTATTTTGAAACTTTTTCATAGTTTGGTGAATATTGGTTGATTCATGATTGTTAACTATAAAGTTCCCTTTATAATTATAAATTAGAAAGAAACGGCATCAAAAAAGTTTGAGGATTTTTTTTAATACTTTTGAATTAATTTACCGAAGTCACACTTGAACACCACTTAGCCATGAAAATTCTACATCTTCAAACCCCTCTCAACGTTGTCTCTCACGTCCTCAACTTTTCATTTTCTTCGTAGAGCTGTGTTCACATAATTTCAAGCAACCAGAATTTTCTGGATGCCCATTTTTCTGTAACAAAAAGCAATTAACATATTTAACTGATAAAACATGAAATATATCAGAGAACAAAGAAGTGAAAAATCAATTTCCCTATTAACTAATGAAAAAAGAATACAAACCGGGAAAAACCTTAGTGGCAAAATTTGGAACACAAGCGGATTATGGTTCCTAGAATAGAAAAGCTACCCTCTCACCTTTGCATTTGAACTGCATGAACGAATCAAGGCGATGAACTAATTGTATATTGGGCCTAATATATTCGCCCAATAAATTGGGCTTTTAGCCCATAACGTTTTTGGAAGCTAATTATTTTTGAATTTCTTCAAAGTTTGGTGAATATTTGCTGATTCATGAGTGTTAACTACTAAGATCCCTTTCTAATTAAAAAACAAAAATATTCGCGGAAAACCATTTTATTTTTTTGAATCAATTTACCGACAATACACTTGAACTCAACTTGGCCATGAAAAATTCAGCATCTTCAAAGCCCTCTCAATGTTTTCTCGCACATCCTCAGCTTTCAATATTCTTCGTAAAGTTGTGTTCTCATAATCCCAACCAACCAAAATTTTTCAGATTTCCATTTTGCTTTACAAAAAGCAATAAACATATTAAAACTAATAAAACATGAAATATACCAGAGAACGAAGAATTGAAAAAGCAATAAACCTATTTTCTAATGAAAAAATGAATAAGAGCCACAAAAAACCCCAGCGGCAAAATGTGGAACACAAGCGGATTAAGGTTCCTAGAATTGAAAAGCTACTCCTCTTACCTCTGCATTTGAACTGCATGAACGAATGAAGGCGATGAATTAATTGTATATTAGGCCAAATAAATTCACCCAATAAATTGTGCTTTTAGCCTATAACGTTTTTAGAAGCTAATTATTTTGAAACTTTTTCATAGTTTGGTGAATATTGGTTGATTCATGATTGTTAACTATAAAGTTCCCTTTATAATTATAAATTAGAAAGAAACGGCATCAAAAAAGTTTGTGGATTTTTTTTAATACTTTTGAATTAATTTATCGAAGACACATTTGAACACCACTTAGCCATAAAAATTCTACATCTTCAAACCCCTCTCAACGTTGTCTCTCACGTCCTCAACTTTTCATTTTCTTCGTAGAGCTGTGTTCACATAATTTCAAGCAACCAGAATTTTCTGGATGCCCATTTTTCTGTAACAAAAAGCAATTAACATATTTAACTGATAAAACATGAAATATATCAGAGAACAAAGAAGTGAAAAATCAAATACCCTATTAACTAATGAAAAAAGAATACAAACCGGGAAAAACCTTAGTGGCGAAATTTGGAACACAAGCGGATTATGGTTCCTAGAATTGAAAAGCTACTCTTCTCACCTCTGCATTTAAACTGCATGAACGAATGAAGGCGATGAATTAATTGTATATTAGGCCTAATAAATTCGCCCAATAAATTGGGCTTTTAGCCTATAACGTTTTTAGAAGCTAATTATTTTGAAACTTTTTCATACTTTGGTGAATATTGGTTGATTCATGATTGTTAACTATAAAGTTCCCTTTATAATTATAAATTAGAAAGAAACGGCATCAAAAAAGTTTGTGGATTTTTTTTAATACTTTTGAATTAATTTACCGAAGACACACTTGAACACCACTTAGCCATGAAAATTCTACATCTTCAAACCCCTCTCAACGTTGTCTCTCACGTCCTCAACTTTTCATTTTCTTCGTAGAGCTGTGTTCACATAATTTCAAGCAACCAGAATTTTCTGGATGCCCATTTTTCTGTAACAAAAAGCAATTAACATATTTAACTGATAAAACATGAAATATATCAGAGAACAAAGAAGTGAAAAATCAATTACCCTATTAACTAATGAAAAAAGAATACAAACCGGGAAAAACATTAGTGGCAAAATTTGGAACACAAGCGGATTATGGTTCCTAGAATAGAAAAGCTACCCTCTCACCTTTGCATTTGAACTGCATGAACGAATCAAGGCGATGAACTAATTGTATATTGGGCCTAATATATTCGCCCAATAAATTGGGCTTTTAGCCCATAACGTTTTTGGAAGCTAATTATTTTTGAATTTCTTCAAAGTTTGGTGAATATTTGCTGATTCATGAGTGTTAACTACAAAGATCCCTTTCTAATTAAAAAACAAAAATATTTGCGGAAAACCATTTTATTTTTTTGAATCAATTTACCGACAATACACTTGAACTCAACTTGGCCATGAAAAATTCAGCATCTTCAAAGCCCTCTCAATGTTTTCTCTCACATCCTCAGCTTTCCATATTCTTCGTAAAGTTGTGTTTTCATAATCCCAACCAACCAAAATTTTTCAGATTTCCATTTTGCTTTACAAAAAGCAATAAACGTATTTAAACTAATAAAACATGAAATATACTAGAGAACAAAGAATTGAAAAAGAAATAAACCTATTTACTAATGAAAAATATGAATAAGAGCCACAAAAAACCCCAGCGGCAAAATGTGGAACACAAGCGGATTAAGGTTCCTAGAATTGAAAAGCTACTCTTCTCACCTCTGCATTTAAACTGCATGAACGAATGAAGGCGATGAATTAATTGTATATTAGGCCTAATAAATTCGCCCAATAAATTGGGCTTTTAGCCTATAACGTTTTTAGAAGCTAATTATTTTGAAACTTTTTCATAGTTTGGTGAATATTGGTTGATTCGTGATTGTTAACTATAAAGTTCCCTTTATAATTATAAATTAGAAAGAAACGGCATCAAAAAAGTTTGTGGATTTTTTTTAATACTTTTGAATTAATTTACCGAAGACACACTTGAACACCACTTAGCCAAGAAAATTCTACATCTTCAAACCCCTCTCAACGTTGTCTCTCACGTCCTCAACTTTTCATTTTCTTCGTAGAGCTGTGTTCACATAATTTCAAGCAACCAGAATTTTTTGGATGCCCAGTTTTCTGTAACAAAAAGCAATTAACATATTTAATTGATAAAACATGAAATATATCAGAGAACAAAGAAGTGAAAAATCAATTACCCTATTAACTAATGAAAAAAGAATACAAACCGGGAAAAACCTTAGTGGCGAAAATTGGAACACAAGCGGATTATGGTTCCTAGAATAGAAAAGCTACCCTCTCACCTTTGCATTTGAACTGCATGAACGAATCAAGGCGATGAACTAATTGTATATTGGGCCTAATATATTCGCCCAATAAATTGGGCTTTTAGCCCATAACGTTTTTGGAAGCTAATTATTTTTGAATTTCTTCAAAGTTTGGTGAATATTTGCTGATTCATGAGTGTTAACTACTAAGATCCCTTTCTAATTAAAAAACAAAAATATTCGCGGAAAACCATTTTATTTTTTTGAATCAATTTACCGACAATACACTTGAACTCAACTTGGCCATGAAAAATTCAGCATCTTCAAAGCCCTCTCAATGTTTTCTCGCACATCCTCAGCTTTCAATATTCTTCGTAAACTTGTGTCTCATAATCCCAACCAACCAAAATTTTTCAGATTTCCATTTTGCTTTACAAAAAGCAATAAACATATTAAAACTAATAAAACATGAAATATACCAGAGAACGAAGAATTGAAAAAGCAATAAACCTATTTTCTAATGAAAAAATGAATAAGAGCCACAAAAAACCCCAGCGGCAAAATGTGGAACACAAGCGGATTAAGGTTCCTAGAATTGAAAAGCTACTCCTCTTACCTCTGCATTTGAACTGCATGAACGAATGAAGGCGATGAATTAATTGTATATTAGGCCAAATAAATTCACCCAATAAATTGTGCTTTTAGCCTATAACGTATTTAGAAGCTAATTATTTTGAAACTTTTTCATAGTTTGGTGAATATTGGTTGATTCATGATTGTTAACTATAAATTTCCCTTTATAATTATAAATTAGAAAGAAACGACATCAAAAAAGTTTGTGGATTTTTTTTAATACTTTTGAATTAATTTACCGAAGACACACTTGAACACCACTTAGCCATGAAAATTCTACATCTTCAAACCCCTCTCAACGTTGTCTCTCACGTCCTCAACTTTTCATTTTCTTCGTAGAGCTGTGTTCACATAATTTCAAGCAACCAGAATTTTCTGGATGCCCATTTTTCTGTAACAAAAAGCAATTAACATATTTAACTGATAAAACATGAAATATATCAGAGAACAAAGAAGTGAAAAATCAATTACCCTATTAACTAATGAAAAAAGAATACAAACCGGGAAAAACATTAGTGGCAAAATTTGGAACACAAGCGGATTATGGTTCCTAGAATAGAAAAGCTACCCTCTCACCTTTGCATTTGAACTGCATGAATGAATCAAGGCGATGAACTAATTGTATATTGGGCCTAATATATTCGCCCAATAAATTGGGCTTTTAGCCCATAACGTTTTTGGAAGCTAATTATTTTTGAATTTCTTCAAAGTTTGGTGAATATTTGCTGATTCATGAGTGTTAACTACAAAGATCCCTTTCTAATTAAAAAACAAAAATATTTGCGGAAAACCATTATATTTTTTTGAATCAATTTACCGACAATACACTTGAACTCAACTTGGCCCTGAAAAATTCAGCATCTTCAAAGCCGTCTCAATGTTTTCTCTCACATCCTCAGCTTTCCATATTCTTCGTAAAGTTGTGTTTTCATAATCCCAACCAACCAAAATTTTTCAGATTTCCATTTTGCTTTACAAAAAGCAATAAACGTATTAAAACTAATAAAACATGAAATATACTAGAGAACAAAGAATTGAAAAAGCAATAAACCTATTTACTAATAAAAAAATGAATAAGAGCCACAAAAAACCCCAGCGGCAAAATGTGGAACACAAGCGGATTAAGGTTCCTAGAATTGAAAAGCTTCTCCTCTCACCTCTGCATTTAAACTGCATGAACGAATGAAGGCGATGAATTAATTGTGTATTAGGCCTAATAAATTCGCCCAATAAATTGGGCTTTTAGCCTATAACGTTTTTAGAAGCTAATTATTTTGAAACTTTTTCATAGTTTGGTGAATATTGGTTGATTCATGATTGTTAACAATAAAGTTCCCTTTATAATTATAAATTAGAAAGAAACGGCATCAAAAAAGTTTGTGGATTTTTTTAATACTGTTGAATTAATTTACCGAAGACACACTTGAACACTACTTAGCCATGAAAATTTTACATCTTCAAACCCCTCTCAACGTTGTCTCTCACGTCCTCAATTTTTCATTTTCTTCGTAGAGCTGTGTTCACATAATTTCAAGCAACCATAATTTTGTGGACGCCCATTTTTCTGTAACAAAAGCAATAAACATATTTAACTAATAAAACATGAAATATATTAGAGAACAAAGAAGTGAAAAATCAATTAACCAATTAACTAATGAAAAAAAAAAAGAATACGAACCGGGAAAAACCTTTGTGGAGAAATTTGGAACACAAGCGGATTATGGTTCCTAGAATAGAAAAGCTACCCTCTCACCTTTGCATTTGAACTGCATGAACGAATGAAGGCGATGAACTAATTGTATATTGGGCCTAATATATTCACCCAATAAATTGGGCTTTTAGCCCATAACGTTTTTGGAAGATAATTATTTTGGAATTTCTTCAAAGTTTGGTGAATATTTGCTGATTCATGAGTGTTAACTACACAGATCCCTTTCTAATTAAAAAACAAAATTATTTGCGGAAAACCATTTTATTTTTTTGAATCAATTTACCGACAATACACTTGAACTCAACTTGGCCATGAAAAATTCAGCATCTTCAAAGCCCTCTCAATGTTTTCTCGCACATCCTCAGCTTTCAATATTCTTCGTAAAGTTGTGTTCTCATAATCCCAACCAACCAAAATTTTTCAGATTTCCATTTTGCTTTACAAAAAGCAATAAACATATTAAAACTAATAAAACATGAAATATACCAGAGAACGAAGAATTGAAAAAGCAATAAACCTATTTTCTAATGAAAAAATGAATAAGAGCCACAAAAAACCCCAGCGGCAAAATGTGGAACACAAGCGGATTAAGGTTCCTAGAATTGAAAAGCTACTCCTCTCACCTCTGCATTTAAACTGCATGAACGAATGAAGGCGATGAATTAATTGTGCATTAGGCCTAATAAATTCGCCCAATAAATTGGGCTTTTAGCCTATAACGTTTTTAGAAGCTAATTATTTTGAAACTTTTTCATAGTTTGGTGAATATTGGTTGATTCATGATTGTTAACAATAAAGTTCCCTTTATAATTATAAATTAGAAAGAAACGGCATCAAAAAAGTTTGTGGATTTTTTTAATACTGTTGAATTAATTTACCGAAGACACACTTGAACACTACTTAGCCATGAAAATTCTACATCTTCAAACCCCTCTCAACGTTGTCTCTCACGTCCTCAATTTTTCATTTTCTTCGTAGAGCTGTGTTCACATAATTTCAAGCAACCATAATTTTGTGGATGCCCATTTTTCTGTAACAAAAGCAATAAACATATTTAACTAATAAAACATGAAATATATTAGAGAACAAAGAAGTGAAAAATCAATTAACCAATTAACTAATGAAAAAAAAATACAAACCGGTAAAAACATTAGTGGCAAAATTTGGAACACAAGCGGATTATGGTTCCTAGAATAGAAAAGCTACCCTCTCACCTTTGCATTTGAACTGCATGAACGAATCAAGGCGATGAACTAATTGTATATTGGGCCTAATATATTCGCCCAATAAATTGGGCTTTTAGCCCATAACGTTTTTGGAAGCTAATTATTTTTGAATTTCTTCAAAGTTTGGTGAATATTTGCTGATTCATGAGTGTTAACTACAAAGATCCCTTTCTAATTAAAAAACAAAAATATTTGCGGAAAACCATTTTATTTTTTTGAATCAATTTACCGACAATACACTTGAACTCAACTTGGCCCTGAAAAATTCAGCATCTTCAAAGCCGTCTCAATGTTTTCTCTCACATCCTCAGCTTTCCATATTCTTCGTAAAGTTGTGTTTTCATAATCCCAACCAACCAAAATTTTTCAGATTTCCATTTTGCTTTACAAAAAGCAATAAACGTATTAAAACTAATAAAACATGAAATATACTAGAGAACAAAGAATTGAAAAAGCAATAAACCTATTTACTAATGAAAAAAATGAATAAGAGCCACAAAAAAACCCCAGCGGCAAAATGTGGAACACAAGCGGATTAAGGTTCCTAGAATTGAAAAGCTACTCCTCTCACCTCTGCATTTAAACTGCATGAACGAATGAAGGCGATGAATTAATTGTGTATTAGGCCTAATAAATTCGCCCAATAAATTGGGCTTTTAGCCTATAACGTTTTTAGAAGCTAATTATTTTGAAACTTTTTCATAGTTTGGTGAATATTGGTTGATTCATGATTGTTAACAATAAAGTTCCCTTTATAATTATAAATTAGAAAGAAACGGCATCAAAAAAGTTTGTGGATTTTTTTAATACTGTTGAATTAATTTACCGAAGACACACTTGAACACTACTTAGCCATGAAAATTCTACATCTTCAAACCCCTCTCAACGTTGTCTCTCACGTCCTCAATTTTTCATTTTCTTCGTAGAGCTGTGTTCACATAATTTCAAGCAACCATAATTTTGTGGACGCCCATTTTTCTGTAACAAAAGCAATAAACATATTTAACTAATAAAACATGAAATATATTAGAGAACAAAGAAGTGAAAAATCAATTAACCAATTAACTAATTAAAAAAAAAAGAATACGAACCGGGAAAAACCTTTGTGGAGAAATTTGGAACACAAGCGGATTATGGTTCCTAGAATAGAAAAGCTACCCTCTCACCTTTGCATTTGAACTGCATGAACGAATGAAGGCGATGAACTAATTGTATATTGGGCCTAATATATTCACCCAATAAATTGGGCTTTTAGCCCATAACGTTTTTGGAAGATAATTATTTTGGAATTTCTTCAAAGTTTGGTGAATATTTGCTGATTCATGAGTGTTAACTACACAGATCCATTTCTAATTAAAAAACAAAAATATTTGCGGAAAACCATTTTATTTTTTTGAATCAATTTACCGACAATACACTTGAACTCAACTTGGCCATGAAAAATTCAGCATCTTCAAAGCCCTCTCAATGTTTTCTCGCACATCCTCAGCTTTCAATATTCTTCGTAAAGTTGTGTTCTCATAATCCCAACCAACCAAAATTTTTCAGATTTCCATTTTGCTTTACAAAAAGCAATAAACATATTAAAACTAATAAAACATGAAATATACCAGAGAACGAAGAATTGAAAAAGCAATAAACCTATTTTCTAATGAAAAAATGAATAAGAGCCACAAAAAACCCCAGCGGCAAAATGTGGAACACAAGCGGATTAAGGTTCCTAGAATTGAAAAGCTACTCCTCTTACCTCTGCATTTGAACTGCATGAACGAATGAAGGCGATGAATTAATTGTATATTAGGCCAAATAAATTCACCCAATAAATTGTGCTTTTAGCCTATAACGTATTTAGAAGCTAATTATTTTGAAAATTTTTCATAGTTTGGTGAATATTGGTTGATTCATGATTGTTAACTATAAATTTCCCTTTATAATTATAAATTAGAAAGAAACGGCATCAAAAAAGTTTGTGGATTTTTTTTAATACTTTTGAATTAATTTACCGAAGACACACTTGAACACCACTTAGCCATGAAAATTCTACATCTTCAAACCCCTCTCAACGTTGTCTCTCACGTCCTCAACTTTTCATTTTCTTCGTAGAGCTGTGTTCACATAATTTCAAGCAACCAGAATTTTCTGGATGCCCATTTTTCTGTAACAAAAAGCAATTAACATATTTAACTGATAAAACATGAAATATATCAGAGAACAAAGAAGTGAAAAATCAATTACCCTATTAACTAATGAAAAAAGAATACAAACCGGGAAAAACCTTAGTGGCAAAATTTGGAACACAAGCGGATTATGGTTCCTAGAATAGAAAAGCTACCCTCTCACCTTTGCATTTGAACTGCATGAACGAATCAAGGCGATGAACTAATTGTATATTGGGCCTAATATATTCGCCCAATAAATTGGGCTTTTAGCCCATAACGTTTTTGGAAGCTAATTATTTTTGAATTTCTTCAAAGTTTGGTGAATATTTGCTGATTCATGAGTGTTAACTACAAAGATCCCTTTCTAATTAAAAAACAAAAATATTTGCGGAAAACCATTTTATTTTTTTGAATCAATTTACCGACAATACACTTGAACTCAACTTGGCCCTGAAAAATTCAGCATCTTCAAAGCCGTCTCAATGTTTTCTCTCACATCCTCAGCTTTCCATATTCTTCGTAAAGTTGTGTTTTCATAATCCCAACCAACCAAAATTTTTCAGATTTCCATTTTGCTTTACAAAAAGCAATAAACGTATTAAAACTAATAAAACATGAAATATACTAGAGAACAAAGAATTGAAAAAGCAATAAACCTATTTACTAATGAAAAAAATGAATAAGAGCCACAAAAAACCCCAGCGGCAAAATGTGGAACACAAGCGGATTAAGGTTCCTAGAATTGAAAAGCTACTCTTCTCACCTCTGCATTTAAACTGCATGAACGAATGAAGGCGATGAATTAATTGTATATTAGGCCTAATAAATTCGCCCAATAAATTGGGCTTTTAGCCTATAACGTTTTTAGAAGCTAATTATTTTGAAACTTTTTCATAGTTTGGTGAATATTGGTTGATTCATGATTGTTAACTATAAAGTTCCCTTTATAATTATAAATTAGAAAGAAACGGCATCAAAAAAGTTTGTGGATTTTTTTTAATACTTTTGAATTAATTTACCGAAGACACACTTGAACACCACTTAGCCATGAAAATTCTACATCTTCAAACCCCTCTCAACGTTGTCTCTCACGTCCTCAACTTTTCATTTTCTTCGTAGAGCTGTGTTCACATAATTTCAAGCAACCAGAATTTTCTGGATGCCCATTTTTCTGTAACAAAAAGCAATTAACATATTTAACTGATAAAACATGAAATATATCAGAGAACAAAGAAGTGAAAAATCAATTACCCTATTAACTAATGAAAAAAGAATACAAACCGGGAAAAACCTTAGTGGCAAAATTTGGAACACAAGCGGATTATGGTTCCTAGAATAGAAAAGCTACCCTCTCACCTTTGCATTTGAACTGCATGAACGAATGAAGGCGATGAACTAATTGTATATTGGGCCTAATATATTCGCCCAATAAATTGGGCTTTTAGCCCATAACGTTTTTGGAAGCTAATTATTTTTGAATTTCTTCAAAGTTTGCTGAATATTTGCTGATTCATGAGTGTTAACTACAAAGATCCCTTTCTAATTAAAAAACAAAAATATTTGCGGAAAACCATTTTATTTTTTTGAATCAATTTACCGACAATACACTTGAACTCAACTTGGCCCTGAAAAATTCAGCATCTTCAAAGACGTCTCAATGTTTTCTCTCACATCCTCAGCTTTCCATATTCTTCGTAAAGTTGTGTTTTCATAATCCCAACCAACCAAAATTTTTCAGATTTCCATTTTGCTTTACAAAAAGCAATAAACGTATTAAAAATAATAAAACATGAAATATACTAGAGAACAAAGAATTGAAAAAGCAATAAACCTATTTACTAATGAAAAAAATGAATAAGAGCCACAAAAAACCCCAGCGGCAAAATGTGGAACACAAGCGGATTAAGGTTCCTAGAATTGAAAAGCTACTCTTCTCACCTCTGCATTTAAACTACATGAACGAATGAAGGCGATGAATTAATTGTATATTAGGCCTAATAAATTCGCCCAATAAATTGGGCTTTTAGCCTATAACGTTTTTAGAAGCTAATTATTTTGAAACTTTTTCATAGTTTGGTGAATATTGGTTGATTCATGATTGTTAACTATAAAGTTCCCTTTATAATTATAAATTAGAAAGAAACGGCATCAAAAAAGTTTGTGGATTTTTTTTAATACTTTTGAATTAATTTACCGAAGACACACTTGAACACCACTTAGCCATGAAAATTCTACATCTTCAAACCCCTCTCAACGTTGTCTCTCACGTCCTCAACTTTTCATTTTCTTCGTAGAGCTGTGTTCACATAATTTCAAGCAACCAGAATTTTCTGGATGCCCATTTTTCTGTAACAAAAAGCAATTAACATATTTAACTGATAAAACATGAAATATATCAGAGAACAAAGAAGTGAAAAATCAATTACCCTATTAACTAATGAAAAAAGAATACAAACCGGGAAAAACCTTAGTGGCAAAATTTGGAACACAAGCGGATTATGGTTCCTAGAATAGAAAAGCTACCCTCTCACCTTTGCATTTGAACTGCATGAACGAATGAAGGCGATGAACTAATTGTATATTGGGCCTAATATATTCGCCCAATAAATTGGGCTTTTAGCCCATAACGTTTTTGGAAGCTAATTATTTTTGAATTTCTTCAAAGTTTGGTGAATATTTGCTGATTCATGAGTGTTAACTACAAAGATCCCTTTCTAATTAAAAAACAAAAATATTTGCGGAAAACCATTTTATTTTTTTGAATCAATTTACCGACAATACACTTGAACTCAACTTGGCCCTGAAAAATTCAGCATCTTCAAAGACGTCTCAATGTTTTCTCTCACATCCTCAGCTTTCCATATTCTTCGTAAAGTTGTGTTTTCATAATCCCAACCAACCAAAATTTTTCAGATTTCCATTTTGCTTTACAAAAAGCAATAAACGTATTAAAAATAATAAAACATGAAATATACTAGAGAACAAAGAATTGAAAAAGCAATAAACCTATTTACTAATGAAAAAAATGAATAAGAGCCACAAAAAACCCCAGCGGCAAAATGTGGAACACAAGCGGATTAAGGTTCCTAGAATTGAAAAGCTACTCTTCTCACCTCTGCATTTAAACTACATGAACGAATGAAGGCGATGAATTAATTGTATATTAGGCCTAATAAATTCGCCCAATAAATTGGGCTTTTAGCCTATAACGTTTTTAGAAGCTAATTATTTTGAAACTTTTTCATAGTTTGGTGAATATTGGTTGATTCATGATTGTTAACTATAAAGTTCCCTTTATAATTATAAATTAGAAAGAAACGGCATCAAAAAAGTTTGAGGATTTTTTTTAATACTTTTGAATTAATTTACCGAAGACACACTTGAACACCACTTAGCCATGAAAATTCTACATCTTCAAGCCCCTCTCAACGTTGTCTCTCACGTCCTCAACTTTTCATTTTCTTCGTAGAGCTGTGTTCACATAATTTCAAGCAACCAGAATTTTCTGGATGCCCCATTTTTCTGTAACAAAAAGCAATTAACATATTTAACTGATAAAACATGAAATATATCAGAGAACAAAGAAGTGAAAAATCAATTACCCTATTAACTAATGAAAAAAGAATACAAACCGGGAAAAACCTTAGTGGCAAAATTTGGAACACAAGCGGATTATGCTTCCTAGAATAGAAAAGCTACCCTCTCACCTTTGCATTTGAACTGCATGAACGAATGAAGGCGATGAACTAATTGTATATTGGGCCTAATATATTCGCCCAATAAATTGGGCTTTTAGCCCATAACGTTTTTGGAAGCTAATTATTTTTGAATTTCTTCAAAGTTTGGTGAATATTTGCTGATTCATGAGTGTTAACTACAAAGATCCCTTTCTAATTAAAAAACAAAAATATTTGCGGAAAACCATTTTATTTTTTTGAATCAATTTACCGACAATACACTTGAACTCAACTTGGCCCTGAAAAATTCAGCATCTTCAAAGACGTCTCAATGTTTTCTCTCACATCCTCAGCTTTCCATATTCTTCGTAAAGTTGTGTTTTTCATAATCCCAACCAACCAAAATTTTTCAGATTTCCATTTTGCTTTACAAAAAGCAATAAACGTATTAAAACTAATAAAACATGAAATATACTAGAGAACAAAGAATTGAAAAAGCAATAAACCTATTTACTAATGAAAAAAATGAATAAGAGCCACAAAAAACCCCAGCGGCAAAATGTGGAACACAAGCGGATTAAGGTTCCTAGAATTGAAAAGCTACTCTTCTCACCTCTGCATTTAAACTGCATGAACGAATGAAGGCGATGAATTAATTGTATATTAGGCCTAATAAATTCGCCCAATAAATTGGGCTTTTAGCCTATAACGTTTTTAGAAGCTAATTATTTTGAAACTTTTTCATAGTTTGGTGAATATTGGTTAATTCATGATTGTTAACTATAAAGTTCCCTTTATAATTATAAATTAGAAAGAAACGGCATCAAAAAAGTTTGTGGATTTTTTTTAATACTTTTGAATTAATTTACCGAAGACACACTTGAACACCACTTAGCCATGAAAATTCTACATCTTCAAACCCCTCTCAACGTTGTCTCTCACGTCCTCAACTTTTCATTTTCTTCGTAGAGCTGTGTTCACATAATTTCAAGCAACCAGAATTTTCTGGATGCCCATTTTTCTGTAACAAAAAGCAATTAACATATTTAACTGATAAAACATGAAATATATCAGAGAACAAAGAAGTGAAAAATCAATTACCCTATTAACTAATGAAAAAAGAATACAAACCGGGAAAAACCTTAGTGGCAAAATTTGGAACACAAGCGGATTATGGTTCCTAGAATAGAAAAGCTACCCTCTCACCTTTGCATTTGAACTGCATGAACGAATCAAGGCGATGAACTAATTGTATAATGGGCCTAATATATTCGCCCAATAAATTGGGCTATTAGTCCATAACGTTTTTGGAAGCTAATTATTTTTGAATTTCTTCAAAGTTTGGTGAATATTTGCTGATTCATGAGTGTTAACTACAAAGATCCCTTTCTAATTAAAAAACAAAAATATTTGCGGAAAACCATTTTATTTTTTTGAATCAATTTACCGACAATACACTTGAACTCAACTTGGCCCTGAAAAATTCAGCATCTTCAAAGCCGTCTCAATGTTTTCTCTCACATCCTCAGCTTTCCATATTCTTCGTAAAGTTGTGTTTTCATAATCCCAACCAACCAAAATTTTTCAGATTTCCATTTTGCTTTACAAAAAGCAATAAACGTATTAAAACTAATAAAACATGAAATATACTAGAGAACAAAGAATTGAAAAAGCAATAAACCTATTTACTAATGAAAAAAATGAATAAGAGCCACAAAAAACCCCAGCGGCAAAATGTGGAACACAAGCGGATTAAGGTTCCTAGAATTGAAAAGCTACTCTTCTCACCTCTGCATTTAAACTACATGAACGAATGAAGGCGATGAATTAATTGTATATTAGGCCTAATAAATTCGCCCAATAAATTGGGCTTTTAGCCTATAACGGTTTTAGAAGCTAATTATTTTGAAACTTTTTCATAGTTTGGTGAATATTGGTTGATTCATGATTGTTAACTATAAAGTTCCCTTTATAATTATAAATTAGAAAGAAACGGCATCAAAAAAGTTTGTGGATTTTTTTTAATACTTTTGAATTAATTTACCGAAGACACACTTGAACACCACTTAGCCATGAAAATTCTACATCTTCAAACCCCTCTCAACGTTGTCTCTCACGTCCTCAACTTTTCATTTTCTTCGTAGAGCTGTGTTCACATAATTTCAAGCAACCAGAATTTTCTGGATGCCCATTTTTCTGTAACAAAAAGCAATTAACATATTTAACTGATAAAACATGAAATATATCAGAGAACAAAGAAGTGAAAAATCAATTACCCTATTAACTAATGAAAAAAGAATACAAACCGGGAAAAACCTTAGTGGCAAAATTTGGAACACAAGCGGATTATGGTTCCTAGAATAGAAAAGCTACCCTCTCACCTTTGCATTTGAACTGCATGAACGAATCAAGGCGATGAACTAATTGTATAATGGGCCTAATATATTCGCCCAATAAATTGGGCTATTAGTCCATAACGTTTTTGGAAGCTAATTATTTTTGAATTTCTTCAAAGTTTGGTGAATATTTGCTGATTCATGAGTGTTAACTACAAAGATCCCTTTCTAATTAAAAAACAAAAATATTTGCGGAAAACCATTTTATTTTTTTGAATCAATTTACCGACAATACACTTGAACTCAACTTGGCCCTGAAAAATTCAGCATCTTCAAAGCCGTCTCAATGTTTTCTCTCACATCCTCAGCTTTCCATATTCTTCGTAAAGTTGTGTTTTCATAATCCCAACCAACCAAAATTTTTCAGATTTCCATTTTGCTTTACAAAAAGCAATAAACGTATTAAAACTAATAAAACATGAAATATACTAGAGAACAAAGAATTGAAAAAGCAATAAACCTATTTACTAATGAAAAAAATGAATAAGAGCCACAAAAAACCCCAGCGGCAAAATGTGGAACACAAGCGGATTAAGGTTCCTAGAATTGAAAAGCTACTCTTCTCACCTCTGCATTTAAACTGCATGAACGAATGAAGGCGATGAATTAATTGTATATTAGGCCTAATAAATTCGCCCAATAAATTGGGCTTTTAGCCTATAACGTTTTTAGAAGCTAATTATTTTGAAACTTTTTCATAGTTTGGTGAATATTGGTTGATTCATGATTGTTAACTATAAAGTTCCCTTTATAATTATAAATTAGAAAGAAACGGCATCAAAAAAGTTTGTGGATTTTTTTTAATACTTTTGAATTAATTTACCGAAGACACACTTGAACACCACTTAGCCATGAAAATTCTACATCTTCAAACCCCTCTCAACGTTGTCTCTCACGTCCTCAACTTTTCATTTTCTTCGTAGAGCTGTGTTCACATAATTTCAAGCAACCAGAATTTTCTGGATGCCCATTTTTCTGTAACAAAAAGCAATTAACATATTTAACTGATAAAACATGAAATATATCAGAGAACAAAGAAGTGAAAAATCAATTACCCTATTAACTAATGAAAAAAGAATACAAACCGGGAAAAACCTTAGTGGCAAAATTTGGAACACAAGCAGATTATGGTTCCTAGAATAGAAAAGCTACCCTCTCACCTTTGCATTTGAACTGCACGAACGAATGAAGGCGATGAACTAATTGTATATTGGGCCTAATATATTCGCCCAATAAATTGGGCTTTTAGCCCATAACGTTTTTGGAAGCGAATTATTTTGGAATTTCTTCAAAGATTGGTGAATATTTGCTCATTCATGAGTGTTAACTACAAAGGTCCCTTTCTAATTAAATATTAGAAAGAAACGACAACAAAAAAGTTTACTTGAACTCTACTTGGCCATGAAAATTCAGCATCTTCATAGCCCTCTCAACGTTGTCTCTAATGTCCTCAGCTTTCAATATTCTTCGTAGAGCTGTGTTCTCATAATCTCAACCAACCTGAATTTTTCGGATTTCCATTTTGCTTTAAAAAATCAATAAACGTATTAAAACTAATAAAACATGAAATATACTAGAGAACAAAGAATTGAAAAAGCAATAAACCTATTTACTAATGAAAAAATGAATAAGAGCCACAAAAAACCCCAGCGGCAAAATGTGGAACACAAGCAGATTAAGGTTCCTAGAATTGAAAAGCTACTCCTCTCACCTCTGCATTTAAACTGCATGAACGAATGAAGGCGATGAATTAATTGTATATTAGGCCTAATAAATTCGCCCAATAAATTGGGCTTTTAGCCTATAACGGTTTTAGAAGCTAATTATTTTGAAACTTTTTCATAGTTTGGTGAATATTGGTTGATTCATGATTGTTAACTATAAAGTTCCCTTTATAATTCTAAATTAGAAAGAAACGGCATCAAAAAAGTTTGTGGATTTTTTTTAATACTTTTGAATTAATTTAACGAAGACACACTTGAACACCACTTAGCCATGAAAATTTTACATCTTCAAACCCCTCTCAACGTTGTCTCTCACGTCCTCAACTTTTCATTTTCTTCGTAGAGCTGTGTTCACATAATTTAAAGCAACCAGAATTTTCTGGATGCCCATTTTTCTGTAACAAAAAGCAATTAACATATTTAACTGATAAAACATGAAATATATCAGAGAACAAAGAAGTGAAAAATCAATTACCCTATTAACTAATGAAAAAAGAATACAAACCGGGAAAAACCTTAGTGGCGAAATTTGGAACACAAGCGGATTATGGTTCCTAGAATAGAAAAGCTACCCTCTCACCTTTGCATTTGAACTGCATGAACGAATGAATGCGATGATCTAATTGTATATTGGGCCTAATATATTCGCCCAATAAATTGGGCTTTTAGCCCATAACGTTTTTGGAAGCGAATTATTTTGGAATTTCTTCAAAGTTTGGTGAATATTTGCTCATTCGTGAGTGTTAACTACAAATGTCCCTTTCTAATTAAATATTAGAAAGAAACGACAACAAAAAATTTTACTTGAACTCTACTTGGCCATGAAAATTCAGCATCTTCATAGCCCTCTTAACGTTGTCTCTAATGTCCTCAGCTTTCAATATTCTTCGTAGAGCTGTGTTCTCATAATCTCAACCAACCTGAATTTTTCGGATTTCCATTTTGCTTTAAAAAATCAATAAACTTATTAGAACTACTAAAACATGAAATATAACAGAGAACGCAGAAGTGAAAAAGCAATAAACTTATTAACTAATGAAAAAATGAATTAGAACCACAAAAAACCCCAGCGACAAAATGTGGAACACAAGTGGATTAAGGTTCCTAGAATTGAAAACCTACCCCCTCTCCCCTCTACATTTGAACTGCATGAACGAATGAAGGCGATAAATGAATTGTATATTGGGCTTAATATATTCGCCCAATAAATTGGGCTTTTACCCAAAAATATTTTTAGAAGCTAATTACTTTGGAACTTTTTCGTAGTTTGGTGAATATTGGTTGATTTATGGTTGTTAACTATAAACTTCCCTTTCTAGATATAAATTAGAAAGAAACGGCATCAAAAAGTTTGTGGATTTTTTTATATATTTTTGAATCAATTTTCCGACGACACACTTGAACTCCACTTAGCCATGAAAATTCAGTATCTTCAAACCCCTCTCAACGTTGTCTCTCACGTCCTCAACTCTTCATTTTATTCGTAGAGCTGTGTTCACATAATCCCAAGCAACCAGAATTTTGTGGATGCCCATTTTGCTATAACAAAAAGCCATATACATTTTAAAAATAATAAAACATGAAATATATTAGAGAACGAAGAAGTGAAAAATCAATTAACCTATTAACTAATGAATAAATGAATACAAACCGGGAAAAACCTTAGTGGCAAAATTTGGAACACAAGCGGATTATGGTTCCTAGAATAGAAAAGCTACCCTCTCACCTTTGCATTTGAACTGCATGAACGAATGAATGCGATGATCTAATTGTATATTGGGCCTAATATATTCGCCCAATAAATTGGGCTTTTAGCCCATAACGTTTTTGGAAGCGAATTATTTTGGAATTTCTTCAAAGTTTGGTGAATATTTGCTCATTCGTGAGTGTTAACTACAAATGTCCCTTTCTAATTAAATATTAGAAAGAAACAACAACAAAAAATTTTACTTGAACTCTACTTGGCCATGAAAATTCAGCATCTTCATAGCCCTCTTAACGTTGTCTCTAATGTCCTCAGCTTTCAATATTCTTCGTAGAGCTGTGTTCTCATAATCTCAACCAACCTGAATTTTTCGGATTTCAATTTTGCTTTAAAAAATCAATAAACTTATTAGAACTACTAAAACATGAAATATAACAGAGAACGCAGAAGTGAAAAAGCAATAAACTTATTAACTAATGAAAAAATGAATTAGAACCACAAAAAACCCCAGCGACAAAATGTGGAACACAAGTGGATTAAGGTTCCTAGAATTGAAAACCTACCCCCTCTCCCCTCTACATTTGAACTGCATGAACGAATGAAGGCGATAAATGAATTGTATATTGGGCTTAATATATTCGCCCAATAAATTGGGCTTTTACCCAAAAATATTTTTAGAAGCTAATTACTTTGGAACTTTTTCGTAGTTTGGTGAATATTGGTTGATTTATGGTTGTTAACTATAAACTTCCCTTTCTAGATATAAATTAGAAAGAAACGGCATCAAAAAGTTTGTGGATTTTTTATATATTTTTGAATCAATTTTCCGACGACACACTTGAACTCCACTTAGCCATGAAAATTCAGTATCTTCAAACCCCTCTCAACGTTGTCTCTCACGTCCTCAACTCTTCATTTTCTTCGTAGAGCTGTGTTCACATAATCCCAAGCAACCAGAATTTTGTGGATGCCCATTTTGCTATAACAAAAAGCCATATACATTTTAAAAATAATAAAACATGAAATATATTAGAGAACGAAGAAGTGAAAAATCAATTAACCTATTAACTAATGAATAAATGAATACAAACCAGGAAAAACCTTAGTGGCAAAATTTGGAACACAAGCGGATTATGGTTCCTAGAATAGAAAAGCTACCCTCTCACCTTTGCATTTGAACTGCATGAACGAATGAATGTGATGATCTAATTGTATATTGGGCCTAATATATTCGCCCAATAAATTGGGCTTTTAGCCCATAACGTTTTTGGAAGCGAATTATTTTGGAATTTCTTCAAAGTTTGGTGAATATTTGCTCATTCATGAGTGTTAACTACAAAGGTCCCTTTCTAATTAAATATTAGAAAGAAACAACAACAAAAAAGTTTACTTGAACTCTACTTGGCCATGAAAATTCAGCATCTTCATAGCCCTCTCAACGTTGTCTCTAATGTCCTCAGCTTTCAATATTCTTCGTAGAGCTGTGTTCTCATAATCTCAACCAACCTGAATTTTTCGGATTTCCATTTTGCTTTAAAAAATCAATAAACGTATTAATACTAATAAAACATGAAATATACTAGAGAACAAAGAATTGAAAAAGCAATAAACATATTTACTAATGAAAAAATGAATAAGAGCCACAAAAAACCCCAGCGGCAAAATGTGGAACACAAGCAGATTAAGGTTCCTAGAATTGAAAAGCTACTCCTCTCACCTCTGCATTTAAACTGCATGAACGAATGAAGGCGATGTATTAATTGTATATTAGGCCTAATAAATTCTCCCAATAAATTGGGCTTTTAGCCTATAACGGTTTTAGAAGCTAATTATTTTGAAACTTTTTCATAGTTTTGTGAATATTGGTTGATTCATGATTGTTAACTATAAAGTTCCCTTTATAATTATAAATTAGAAAGAAACGGCATCAAAAAAGTTTGTGGATTTTTTTTAATACTTTTGAATTAATTTAACGAAGACACACTTGAACACCACTTAGCCATGAAAATTCTACATCTTCAAACCCCTCTCAACGTTGTCTCTCACGTCCTCAACTTTTCATTTTCTTCGTAGAGCTGTGTTCACATAATTTAAAGCAACCAGAATTTTCTGGATGCCCATTTTTCTGTAACAAAAAGCAATTAACATATTTAACTGATAAAACATGAAATATATCAGAGAACAAAGATGTGAAAAATCAATTACCCTATTAACTAATGAAAAAAGAATACAAACCGGGAAAAACCTTAGTGGCGAAATTTGGAACACAAGCGGATTATGGTTCCTAGAATAGAAAAGCTACCCTCTCACCTTTGCATTTGAACTGCATGAACGAATGAATGCGATGATCTAATTGTATATTGGGCCTAATATATTCGCCCAATAAATTGGGCTTTTAGCCCATAACGTTTTTGGAAGCGAATTATTTTGGAATTTCTTCAAAGTTTGGTGAATATTTGCTCATTCGTGAGTGTTAACTACAAATGTCCCTTTCTAATTAAATATTAGAAAGAAACGACAACAAAAAATTTTACTTGAACTCTACTTGGCCATGAAAATTCAGCATCTTCATAGCCCTCTTAACGTTGTCTCTAATGTCCTCAGCTTTCAATATTCTTCGTAGAGCTGTGTTCTCATAATCTCAACCAACCTGAATTTTTCGGATTTCCATTTTGCTTTAAAAAATCAATAAACGTATTAAAACTAATAAAGCATGAAATAGACTAGAGAACAAAGAATTGAAAAAGGAATAAACCTATTTACTAATGAAAAAATGAATAAGAGCCACAAAAAACCCCAGCGGCAAAATGTGGAACACAAGCAGATTAAGGTTCCTAGAATTGAAAAGCTACTCCTCTCACCTCTGCATTTCAACTGCATGAACGAATGAAGGCGATGAATTAATTGTATATTAGGCCTAATAAATTTGCCCAATAAATTGGGCTTTTAGCCTATAACGGTTTTAGAAGCTAATTATTTTGAAACTTTTTCATAGTTTTGTGAATATTGGTTGATTCATGATTGTTAACTATAAAGTTCCCTTTATAATTATAAATTAGAAAGAAACGGCATCAAAAAAGTTTGTGGATTTTTTTTAATACTTTTGAATTAATTTAACGAAGACACACTTGAACACCACTTAGCCATGAAAATTCTACATCTTCAAACCCCTCTCAACGTTGTCTCTCACGTCCTCAACTTTTCATTTTCTTCGTAGAGCTGTGTTCACATAATTTAAAGCAACCAGAATTTTCTGGATGCCCATTTTTCTGTAACAAAAAGCAATTAACATATTTAACTGATAAAACATGAAATATATCAGAGAACAAAGATGTAAAATCAATTACCCTATTAACTAATGAAAAAAGAATACAAACCGGGAAAAACCTTAGTGGCGAAATTTGGAACACAAGCGGATTATGGTTCCTAGAATAGAAAAGCTACCCTCTCACCTTTGCATTTGAACTGCATGAACGAATGAATGCGATGATCTAATTGTATATTGGGCCTAATATATTCGCCCAATAAATTGGGCTTTTAGCCCATAACGTTTTTGGAAGCGAATTATTTTGGAATTTCTTCAAAGTTTGGTGAATATTTGCTCATTCGTGAGTGTTAACTACAAATGTCCCTTTCTAATTAAATATTAGAAAGAAACGACAACAAAAAATTTTACTTGAACTCTACTTGGCCATGAAAATTCAGCATCTTCATAGCCCTCTTAACGTTGTCTCTAATGTCCTCAGCTTTCAATATTCTTCGTAGAGCTGTGTTCTCATAATCTCAACCAACCTGAATTTTTCGGATTTCCATTTTGCGTTAAAAAATCAATAAACGTATTAGAACTACTAAAACATGAAATATAACAGAGAACGCAGAAGTGAAAAAGCAATAAACTTATTAACTAATGAAAAAATGAATTAGAACCACAAAAAACCCCAGCGACAAAATGTGGAACACAAGTGGATTAAGGTTCCTAGAATTGAAAACCTACCCCCTCTCCCCTCTACATTTGAACTGCATGAACGAATGAAGGCGATAAATGAATTGTATATTGGGCTTAATATATTCGCCCAATAAATTGGGCTTTTACCCAAAAATATTTTTAGAAGCTAATTACTTTGGAACTTTTTCGTAGTTTGGTGAATATTGGTTGATTTATGGTTGTTAACTATAAACTTCCCTTTCTAGATATAAATTAGAAAGAAACGGCATCAAAAAGTTTGTGGATTTTTTTATATATTTTTGAATCAATTTTCCGACGACACACTTGAACTCCACTTAGCCATGAAAATTCAGTATCTTCAAACCCCTCTCAACGTTGTCTCTCACGTCCTCAACTCTTCATTTTCTTCGTAGAGCTGTGTTCACATAATCCCAAGCAACCAGAATTTTGTGGATGCCCATTTTGCTATAACAAAAAGCCATATACATTTTAAAACTAATAAAACATGAAATATATTAGAGAACGAAGAAGTGAAAAATCAATTAACCTATTAACTAATGAATAAATGAATACAAACCGGGAAAAACCTTAGTGGCAAAATTTGGAACACAAGCGGATTATGGTTCCTAGAATAGAAAAGCTACCCTCTCACCTTTGCATTTGAACTGCATGAACGAATGAATGTGATGATCTAATTGTATATTGGGCCTAATATATTCGCCCAATAAATTGGGCTTTTAGCCCATAACGTTTTTGGAAGCGAATTATTTTGGAATTTCTTCAAAGATTGGTGAATATTTGCTCATTCATGAGTGTTAACTACAAAGGTCCCTTTCTAATTAAATATTAGAAAGAAACAACAACAAAAAAGTTTACTTGAACTCTACTTGGCCATGAAAATTCAGCATCTTCATAGCCCTCTCAACGTTGTCTCTAATGTCCTCAGCTTTCAATATTCTTCGTAGAGCTGTGTTCTCATAATCTCAACCAACCTGAATTTTTCGGATTTCCATTTTGCTTTAAAAAATCAATAAACGTATTAAAACTAATAAAACATGAAATATACTAGAGAACAAAGAATTGAAAAAGCAATAAACCTATTTACTAATGAAAAAATGAATAAGAGCCACAAAAAACCCCAGCGGCAAAATGTGGAACACAAGCAGATTAAGGTTCCTAGAATTGAAAAGCTACTCCTCTCACCTCTGCATTTAAACTGCATGAACGAATGAAGGCGATGAATTAATTGTATATTAGGCCTAATAAATTTGCCCAATAAATTGGGCTTTTAGCCTATAACGGTTTTAGAAGCTAATTATTTTGAAACTTTTTCATAGTTTTGTGAATATTGGTTGATTCATGATTGTTAACTATAAAGTTCCCTTTATAATTATAAATTAGAAAGAAACGGCATCAAAAAAGTTTGTGGATTTTTTTTAATACTTTTGAATTAATTTAACGAAGACACACTTGAACACCACTTAGCCATGAAAATTCTACATCTTCAAACCCCTCTCAACGTTGTCTCTCACGTCCTCAACTTTTCATTTTCTTCGTAGAGCTGTGTTCACATAATTTAAAGCAACCAGAATTTTCTGGATGCCCATTTTTCTGTAACAAAAAGCAATTAACATATTTAACTGATAAAACATGAAATATATCAGAGAACAAAGATGTGAAAAATCAATTACCCTATTAACTAATGAAAAAAGAATACAAACCGGGAAAAACCTTAGTGGCGAAATTTGGAACACAAGCGGATTATGGTTCCTAGAATAGAAAAGCTACCCTCTCACCTTTGCATTTGAACTGCATGAACGAATGAATGCGATGATCTAATTGTATATTGGGCCTAATATATTCGCCCAATAAATTGGGCTTTTAGCCCATAACGTTTTTGGAAGCGAATTATTTTGGAATTTCTTCAAAGTTTGGTGAATATTTGCTCATTCGTGAGTGTTAACTACAAATGTCCCTTTCTAATTAAATATTAGAAAGAAACGACAACAAAAAATTTTACTTGAACTCTACTTGGCCATGAAAATTCAGCATCTTCATAGCCCTCTTAACGTTGTCTCTAATGTCCTCAGCTTTCAATATTCTTCGTAGAGCTGTGTTCTCATAATCTCAACCAACCTGAATTTTTCGGATTTCCATTTTGCTTTAAAAAATCAATAAACGTATTAGAACTACTAAAACATGAAATATAACAGAGAACGCAGAAGTGAAAAAGCAATAAACTTATTAACTAATGAAAAAATGAATTAGAACCACAAAAAACCCCAGCGACAAAATGTGGAACACAAGTGGATTAAGATTCCTAGAATTGAAAACCTACCCCCTCCCCCCTCTACATTTGAACTGCATGAACGAATGAAGGCGATAAATGAATTGTATATTGGGCTTAATATATTCGCCCAATAAATTGGGCTTTTACCCAAAAATATTTTTAGAAGCTAATTACTTTGGAACTTTTTCGTAGTTTGGTGAATATTGGTTGATTTATGGTTGTTAACTATAAACTTCCCTTTCTAGATATAAATTAGAAAGAAACGGCATCAAAAAGTTTGTGGATTTTTTTATATATTTTTGAATCAATTTTCCGACGACACACTTGAACTCCACTTAGCCATGAAAATTCAGTATCTTCAAACCCCTCTCAACGTTGTCTCTCACGTCCTCAACTCTTCATTTTCTTCGTAGAGCTGTGTTCACATAATCCCAAGCAACCAGAATTTTGTGGATGCCCATTTTGCTATAACAAAAAGCCATATACATTTTAAAACTAATAAAACATGAAATATATTAGAGAACGAAGAAGTGAAAAATCAATTAACCTATTAACTAATGAATAAATGAATACAAACCGGGAAAAACCTTAGTGGCAAAATTTGGAACACAAGCGGATTATGGTTCCTAGAATAGAAAAGCTACCCTCTCACCTTTGCATTTGAACTGCATGAACGAATGAATGTGATGATCTAATTGTATATTGGGCCTAATATATTCGCCCAATAAATTGGGCTTTTAGCCCATAACGTTTTTGGAAGCGAATTATTTTGGAATTTCTTCAAAGTTTGGTGAATATTTGCTCATTCATGAGTGTTAACTACAAAGGTCCCTTTCTAATTAAATATTAGAAAGAAACAACAACAAAAAAGTTTACTTGAACTCTACTTGGCCATGAAAATTCAGCATCTTCATAGCCCTCTCAACGTTGTCTCTAATGTCCTCAGCTTTCAATATTCTTCGTAGAGCTGTGTTCTCATAATCTCAACCAACCTGAATTTTTCGGATTTCCATTTTGCTTTAAAAAATCAATAAACGTATTAAAACTAATAAAACATGAAATATACTAGAGAACAAAGAATTGAAAAAGCAATAAACCTATTTACTAATGAAAAAATGAATAAGAGCCACAAAAAACCCCAGCGGCAAAATGTGGAACACAAGCAGATTAAGCTTCCTAGAATTGAAAAGCTACTCCTCTCACCTCTGCATTTAAACTGCATGAACGAATGAAGGCGATGAATTAATTGTATATTAGGCCTAATAAATTCGCCCAATAAATTGGGCTTTTAGCCTATAACGGTTTTAGAAGCTAATTATTTTGAAACTTTTTCATAGTTTTGTGAATATTGGTTGATTCATGATTGTTAACTATAAAGTTCCCTTTATAATTATAAATTAGAAAGAAACGGCATCAAAAAAGTTTGTGGATTTTTTTTAATACTTTTGAATTAATTTAACGAAGACACACTTGAACACCACTTAGCCATGAAAATTCTACATCTTCAACCCCCTCTCAACGTTGTCTCTCACGTCCTCAACTTTTCATTTTCTTCGTAGAGCTGTGTTCACATAATTTAAAGCAACCAGAATTTTCTGGATGCCCATTTTTCTGTAACAAAAAGCAATTAACATATTTAACTGATAAAACATGAAATATATCAGAGAACAAAGATGTGAAAAATCAATTACCCTATTAACTAATGAAAAAAGAATACAAACCGGGAAAAACCTTAGTGGTGAAATTTGGAACACAAGCGGATTATGGTTCCTAGAATAGAAAAGCTACCCTCTCACCTTTGCATTTGAACTGCATGAACGAATGAATGCGATGATCTAATTGTATATTGGGCCTAATATATTCGCCCAATAAATTGGGCTTTTAGCCCATAACGTTTTTGGAAGCGAATTATTTTGGAATTTCTTCAAAGTTTGGTGAATATTTGCTCATTCGTGAGTGTTAACTACAAATGTCTCTTTCTAATTAAATATTAGAAAGAAACGACAACAAAAAATTTTACTTGAACTCTACTTGGCCATGAAAATTCAGCATCTTCATAGCCCTCTTAACGTTGTCTCTAATGTCCTCAGCTTTCAATATTCTTCGTAGAGCTGTGTTCTCATAATCTCAACCAACCTGAATTTTTCGGATTTCCATTTTGCTTTAAAAAATCAATAAACGTATTAAAACTACTAAAACATGAAATATAACAGAGAACGCAGAAGTGAAAAAGCAATAAACTTATTAACTAATGAAAAAATGAATTAGAACCACAAAAAACCCCAGCGACAAAATGTGGAACACAAGTGGATTAAGGTTCCTAGAATTGAAAACCTACCCCCTCTCCCCTCTACATTTGAACTGCATGAACGAATGAAGGCGATAAATGAATTGTATATTGGGCTTAATATATTCGCCCAATAAATTGGGCTTTTACCCAAAAATATTTTTAGAAGCTAATTACTTTGGAACTTTTTCGTAGTTTGGTGAATATTGGTTGATTTATGGTTGTTAACTATAAACTTCCCTTTCTAGATATAAATTAGAAAGAAACGGCATCAAAAAGTTTGTGGATTTTTTTATATATTTTTGAATCAATTTTCCGACGACACAATTGAACTCCACTTAGCCATGAAAATTCAGTATCTTCAAACCCCTCTCAACGTTGTCTCTCACGTCCTCAACTCTTCATTTTCTTCGTAGAGATGTGTTCACATAATCCCAAGCAACCAGAATTTTGTGGATGCCCATTTTGCTATAACAAAAAGCCATATACATTTTAAAACTAATAAAACATGAAATATATTAGAGAACGAAGAAGTGAAAAATCAATTAACCTATTAACTAATGAATAAATGAATACAAACCGGGAAAAACCTTAGTGGCAAAATTTGGAACACAAGCGGATTATGGTTCCTAGAATAGAAAAGCTACCCTCTCACCTTTGCATTTGAACTGCATGAACGAATGAATGTGATGATCTAATTGTATATTGGGCCTAATATATTCGCCCAATAAATTGGGGTTTTAGCCCATAACGTTTTTGGAAGCGAATTATTTTGGAATTTCTTCAAAGTTTGGTGACTATTTGCTCATTCATGAGTGTTAACTACAAAGGTCCCTTTCTAATTAAATATTAGAAAGAAACGACAACAAAAAAGTTTACTTGAACTCTACTTGGCCATGAAAATTCAGCATCTTCATAGCCCTCTCAACGTTGTCTCTAATGTCCTCAGCTTTCAATATTCTTCGTAGAGCTGTGTTCTCATAATCTCAACCAACCTGAATTTTTCGGATTTCCATTTTGCTTTAAAAAATCAATAAACGTATTAAAACTAATAAAACATGAAATATACTAGAGAACAAAGAATTGAAAAAGCAATAAACCTATTTACTAATGAAAAAATGAATAAGAGCCACAAAAAACCCCAGCGGCAAATTGTGGAACACAAGCAGATTAAGGTTCCTAGAATTGAAAAGCTACTCCTCTCACCTCTCCATTTAAACTGCATGAACGAATGAAGGCGATGAATTAATTGTATATTAGGCCTAATAAATTCGCCCAATAAATTGGGCTTTTAGCCTATAACGGTTTTAGAAGCTAATTATTTTGAAACTTTTTCATAGTTTTGTGAATATTGGTTGATTCATGATTGTTAACTATAAAGTTCCCTTTATAATTATAAATTAGAAAGAAACGGCATCAAAAAAGTTTGTGGATTTTTTTTAATACTTTTGAATTAATTTAACGAAGACACACTTGAACACCACTTAGCCATGAAAATTCTACATCTTCAAACCCCTCTCAACGTTGTCTCTCACGTCCTCAACTTTTCATTTTCTTCGTAGAGCTGTGTTCACATAATTTAAAGCAACCAGAATTTTCTGGATGCCCATTTTTCTGTAACAAAAAGCAATTAACATATTTAACTGATAAAACATGAAATATATCAGAGAACAAAGATGTGAAAAATCAATTACCCTATTAACTAATGAAAAAAGAATACAAACCGGGAAAAACCTTAGTGGCGAACTTTGGAACACAAGCGAATTATGGTTCCTAGAATAGAAAAGCTACCCTCTCACCTTTGCATTTGAACTGCATGAACGAATGAATGCGATGATCTAATTGTATATTGGGCCTAATATATTCGCCCAATAAATTGGGCTTTTAGCCCATAACGTTTTTGGAAACGAATTATTTTGGAATTTCTTCAAAGTTTGGTGAATATTTGCTCATTCGTGAGTGTAAACTACAAATGTCCCTTTCTAATTAAATATTAGAAAGAAATGACAACAAAAAATTTTACTTGAACTCTACTTGGCCATGAAAATTCAGCATCTTCATAGCCCTTTTAACGTTGTCTCTAATGTCCTCAGCTTTCAATATTCTTCGTAGAGCTGTGTTTTCATAATCTCAACCAACCTGAATTTTTCGGATTTCCATTTTGCTTTAAAAAATCAATAAACGTATTAAAACTACAAAAACATGAAATATAACAGAGAACGCAGAAGTGAAAAAGCAATAAACTTATTAACTAATGAAAAAATGAATTAGAACCACAAAAAACCCCAGCGACAAAATGTGGAACACAAGTGGATTAAGGTTCCTAGAATTGAAAACCTACCCCCTCTCCCCTCTACATTTGAACTGCATGAACGAATGTAGGCGATAAATGAATTGTATATTGGGCATAATATATTCGCCCAATAAATTGGGCTTTTACCCAAAAATATTTTTAGAAGCTAATTACTTTGGAACTTTCTCGTAGTTTGGTGAATATTGGTTGATTTATGGTTGTTAACTATAAACTTCCCTTTCTAGATATAAATTAGAAAGAAACGGCATCAAAAAGTTTGTGGATTTTTTTATATATTTTTGAATCAATTTTCCGACGACACACTTGAACTCCACTTAGCCATGAAAATTCAGTATCTTCAAACCCCTCTCAACGTTGTCTCTCATGTCCTCAACTCTTCATTTTCTTCGTAGAGCTGTGTTCACATAATCCCAAGCAACCAGAATTTTGTGGATGCCCATTTTGCTATAACAAAAAGCCATATACATTTTAAAACTAATAAAACATGAAATATATTAGAGAACGAAGAAGTGAAAAATCAATTAACCTATTAACTAATGAATAAATGAATACAAACCAGGAAAAACCTTAGTGGCAAAATTTGGAACACAAGCGGATTATGGTTCCTAGAATAGAAAAGCTACCCTCTCACCTTTGCATTTGAACTGCATGAACGAATGAATGTGATGATCTAATTGTATATTGGGCCTAATATATTCGCCCAATAAATTGGGCTTTTAGCCCATAACGTTTTTGGAAGCGAATTATTTTGGAATTTCTTCAAAGTTTGGTGACTATTTGCTCATTCATGAGTGTTAACTACAAAGGTCCCTTTCTAATTAAATATTAGAAAGAAACAACAACAAAAAAGTTTACTTGAACTCTACTTGGCCATGAAAATTCAGCATCTTCATAGCCCTCTCAACGTTGTCTCTAATGTCCTCAGCTTTCAATATTCTTCGTAGAGCTATGTTCTCATAATCTCAACCAACCTGAATTTTTCGGATTTCCATTTTGCTTTAAAAAATCAATAAACGTATTAGAACTAATAAAACATGAAATATACTAGAGAACAAAGAATTGAAAAAGCAATAAACCTATTTACTAATGAAAAAATGAATAAGAGCCACAAAAAACCCCAGCGGCAAAATGTGGAACACAAGCAGATTAAGGTTCCTATAATTGAAAAGCTACTCCTCTCACCTCTGCATTTAAACTGCATGAACGAATGAAGGCGATGAATTTATTGTATATTAGGCCTAATAAATTCGCCCAATAAATTGGGCTTTTAGCCTATAACGGTTTTAGAAGCTAATTATTTTGAAACTTTTTCATAGTTTTGTGAATATTGGTTGATTCATGATTGTTAACTATAAAGTTCCCTTTATAATTATAAATTAGAAAGAAACGGCATCAAAAAATTTTGTGGATTTTTTTTAATACTTTTGAATTAATTTAACGAAGACACACTTGAACACCACTTAGCCATGAAAATTCTACATCTTCAAACCCCTCTCAACGTTGTCTCTCACGTCCTCAACTTTTCATTTTCTTCGTAGAGTTGTGTTCACATAATTTAAAGCAACCAGAATTTTCTGGATGCCCATTTTTCTGTAACAAAAAGCAATTAACATATTTAACTGATAAAACATGAAATATATCAGAGAACAAAGATGTGAAAAATCAATTACCCTATTAACTAATGAAAAAAGAATACAAACCGGGAAAAACCTTAGTGGCGAAATTTGGAACACAAGCGGATTATGGTTCCTAGAATAGAAAAGCTACCCTCTCACCTTTGCATTTGAACTGCATGAACGAATGAATGCGATGATCTAATTGTATATTGGGCCTAATATATTCGCCCAATAAATTGGACTTTTAGCCCATAACGTTTTTGGAAGCGAATTATTTTGGAATTTCTTCAAAGTTTGGTGACTATTTGCTCATTCATGAGTGTTAACTACAAAGGTCCCTTTCTAATTAAATATTAGAAAGAAACAACAACAAAAAAGTTTACTTGAACTCTACTTGGCCATGAAAATTCAGCATCTTCATAGCCCTCTCAACGTTGTCTCTAATGTCCTCAGCTTTCAATATTCTTCGTAGAGCTGTGTTCTCATAATCTCAACCAACCTGAATTTTTCGGATTTCCATTTTGCGTTAAAAAATCAATAAACGTATTGAAACTAATAAAACATGAAATATACTAGAGAAAAAAGAATTGAAAAAGCAATAAACCTATTTACTAATGAAAAAATGAATAAGAGCCACAAAAAACCCCAGCGGCAAAATGTGGAACACAAGCAGATTAAGGTTCCTATAATTGAAAAGCTACTCCTCTCACCTCTGCATTTAAACTGCATGAACGAATGAAGGCGATGAATTTATTGTATATTAGGCCTAATAAATTCGCCCAATAAATTGGGCTTTTAGCCTATAACGGTTTTAGAAGCTAATTATTTTGAAACTTTTTCATAGTTTTGTGAATATTGGTTGATTCATGATTGTTAACTATAAAGTTCCCTTTATAATTATAAATTAGAAAGAAACGGCATCAAAAAATTTTGTGGATTTTTTTTAATACTTTTGAATTAATTTAACGAAGACACACTTGAACACCACTTAGCCATGAAAATTCTACATCTTCAAACCCCTCTCAACGTTGTCTCTCACGTCCTCAACTTTTCATTTTCTTCGTAGAGCTGTGTTCACATAATTTAAAGCAACCAGAATTTTCTGGATGCCCATTTTTCTGTAACAAAAAGCAATTAACATATTTAACTGATAAAACATGAAATATATCAGAGAACAAAGATGTGAAAAATCAATTACCCTATTAACTAATGAAAAAAGAATACAAACCGGGAAAAACCTTAGTGGCGAAATTTGGAACACAAGCGGATTATGGTTCCTAGAATAGAAAAGCTACCCTCTCACCTTTGCATTTGAACTGCATGAACGAATGAATGCGATGATCTAATTGTATATTGGGCCTAATATATTCGCCCAATAAATTGGACTTTTAGCCCATAACGTTTTTGGAAGCGAATTATTTTGGAATTTCTTCAAAGTTTGGTGAATATTTGCTCATTCATGAGTGTTAACTACAAATGTCCCTTTCTAATTAAATATTAGAAAGAAACGACAACAAAAAAGTTTACTTGAACTCTACTTGGCCATGAAAATTTAGCATCTTCATAGACCTCTTAACGTTGTCTCTAATGTCCTCAGCTTTCAATATTCTTCGTAGAGCTGTGTTCTCATAATCTCAACCAACCTGAATTTTTCGGATTTCCATTTTGCTTTAAAAAATCAATAAACGTATTAAAACTACTAAAACATGAAATATAACAGAGAACGCAGAAGTGAAAAAGCAATAAACTTATTAACTAATGAAAAAATGAATTAGAACCACAAAAAACCCCAGCGACAAAATGTGGAACACAAGTGGATTAAGGTTCCTAGAATTGAAAACCTACCCCCTCTCCCCTCTACATTTGAACTGCATGAACGAATGAAGGCGATAAATGAATTGTATATTGGGCTTAATATATTCGCCCAATAAATTGGGATTTTACGCAAAAATATTTTTAGAAGCTAATTACTTTGGAACTTTTTCGTAGTTTGGTGAATATTGGTTGATTTATGGTTGTTAACTATAAACTTCCCTTTCTAGATATAAATTAGAAAGAAATGGCATCAAAAAAGTTTGTGGATTTTTTTATATATTTTTGAATCAATTTTCCGACGACACACTTGAACTCCACTTAGCCATGAAAATTCAGTATCTTCAAACCCCTCTCAACGTTGTCTCTCACGTCCTCAACTCTTCATTTTCTTCGTAGAGCTGTGTTCACATAATCCCAAGCAACCAGAATTTTGTGGATGCCCATTTTGCTATAACAAAAAGCCATATACATTTTAAAACTAATAAAACATGAAATATATTAGAGAACGAAGAAGTGAAAAATCAATTAACCTATTAACTAATGAATAAATGAATACAAACCGGGAAAAACCTTAGTGGCAAAATTTGGAACACAAGCGGATTATGGTTCCTAGAATAGAAAAGCTACCCTCTCACCTTTGCATTTGAACTGCATGAACGAATGAATGTGATGATCTAATTGTATATTGGGCCTAATATATTCGCCCAATAAATTGGGCTTTTAGCCCATAACGTTTTTGGAAGCGAATTATTTTGGAATTTCTTCAAAGTTTGGTGAATATTTGCTCATTCATGAGTGTTAACTACAAAGGTCCCTTTCTAATTAAATATTAGAAAGAAACAACAACAAAAAAGTTTACTTGAACTCTACTTGGCCATGAAAATTCAGCATCTTCATAGCCCTCTCAACGTTGTCTCTAATGTCCTCAGCTTTCAATATTCTTCATAGAGCTGTGTTCTCATAATCTCAACCAACCTGAATTTTTCGGATTTCCATTTTGCGTTAAAAAATCAATAAACGTATTGAAACTAATAAAACATGAAATATACTAGAGAAAAAAGAATTGAAAAAGCAATAAACCTATTTACTAATGAAAAAATGAATAAGAGCCACAAAAAACCCCAGCGGCAAAATGTGGAACACAAGCATATTAAGGTTCCTAGAATTGAAAAGCTACTCCTCTCACCTCTGCATTTAAACTGCATGAACGAATGAAGGCGATGAATTTATTGTATATTAGGCCTAATAAATTCGCCCAATAAATTGGGCTTTTAGCCTATAACGGTTTTAGAAGCTAATTATTTTGAAACTTTTTCATAGTTTGGTGAATATTGGTTGATTCATGATTGTTAACTATAAAGTTCCCTTTATAATTCTAAATTAGAAAGAAACGGCATCAAAAAAGTTTGTGGATTTTTTTTAATACTTTTGAATTAATTTAACGAAGACACACTTGAACACCACTTAGCCATGAAAATTCTACATCTTCAAACCCCTCTCAACGTTGTCTCTCACGTCCTCAACTTTTCATTTTCTTCGTAGAGCTGTGTTCACATAATTTAAAGCAACCAGAATTTTCTGGATGCCCATTTTTCTGTAACAAAAAGCAATTAACATATTTAACTGATAAAACATGAAATATATCAGAGAACAAAGATGTGAAAAATCAATTACCCTATTAACTAATGAAAAAAGAATACAAACCGGGAAAAAACCTTAGTGGCGAAATTTGGAACACAAGCGGATTATGGTTCCTAGAATAGAAAAGCTACCCTCTCACCTTTGCATTTGAACTGCATGAACGAATGAATGCGATGATCTAATTGTATATTGGGCCTAATATATTCGCCCAATAAATTGGGCTTTTAGCCCATAACGTTTTTGGAAGCGAATTATTTTGGAATTTCTTCAAAGTTTGGTGAATATTTGCTCATTCGTGAGTGTTAGCTACAAATGTCCCTTTCTAATTAAATATTAGAAAGAAACGACAACAAAAAATTTTACTTGAACTCTACTTGGCCATGAAAATTCAGCATCTTCATAGCCCTCTTAACGTTGTCTCTAATGTCCTCAGCTTTCAATATTCTTCGTAGAGCTGTGTTCTCATAATCTCAACCAACCTGAATTTTTCGGATTTCCATTTTGCTTTAAAAAATCAATAAACGTATTAAAACTACTAAAACATGAAATATAACAGAGAACGCAGAAGTGAAAAAGCAATAAACTTATTAACTAATGAAAAAATGAATTAGAACCACAAAAAACCCCAGCGACAAAATGTGGAACACAAGTGGATTAAGGTTCCTAGAATTGAAAACCTACCCCCTCTCCCCTCTACATTTGAACTGCATGAACGAATGAAGGCGATAAATGAATTGTATATTGGGCTTAATATATTCGCCCAATAAATTGGGCTTTTACCCAAAAATATTTTTAGAAGCTAATTACTTTGGAACTTTTTCGTAGTTTGGTGAATATTGGTTGATTTATGGTTGTTAACTATAAACTTCCCTTTCTAAATATAAATTAGAAAGAAACGGCATCAAAAAGTTTGTGGATTTTTTTATATATTTTTGAATCAATTTTCCGACGACACACTTGAACTCCACTTAGCCATGAAAATTCAGTATCTTCAAACCCCTCTCAACGTTGTCTCTCACGTCCTCAACTCTTCATTTTCTTCGTAGAGCTGTGTTCACATAATCCCAAGCAACCAGAATTTTGTGGATGCCCATTTTGCTATAACAAAAAGCCATATACATTTTAAAACTAATAAAACATGAAATATATTAGAGAACGAAGAAGTGAAAAATCAATTAACCTATTAACTAATGAATAAATGAATACAAACCGGGAAAAACCTTAGTGGCAAAATTTGGAACACAAGCGGATTATGGTTCCTAGAATAGATAAGCTACCCTCTCACCTTTGCATTTGAACTGCATGAACGAATGAATGTGATGATCTAATTGTATATTGGGCCTAATATATTCGCCCAATAAATTGGGCTTTTAGCCCATAACGTTTTTGGAAGCGAATTATTTTGGAATTTCTTCAAAGTTTGGTGACTATTTGCTCATTCATGAGTGTTAACTACAAAGGTCCCTTTCTAATTAAATATTAGAAAGAAACGACAACAAAAAAGTTTACTTGAACTCTACTTGGCCATTAAAATTCAGCATCTTCATAGCCCTCTCAACGTTGTCTCTAATGTCCTCAGCTTTCAATATTCTTCGTAGAGCTGTGTTCTCATAATCTCAACCAACCTGAATTTTTCGGATTTCCTTTTTGCTTTAAAAAATCAATAAACGTATTAAAACTAATAAAACATGAAATATACTAGAGAACAAAGAATTGAAAAAGCAATAAACCTATTTACTAATGAAAAAATGAATAAGAGCAACAAAAAACCCCAGCGGCAAAATGTGGAACACAAGCAGATTAAGGTTCCTAGAATTGAAAAGCTACTCCTCTCACCTCTGCATTTAAACTGCATGAACGAATGAAGGCGGTGAATTAATGGTATATTAGGCCTAATAAATTCGCCCAATAAATTGGGCTTTTAGCCTATAACGGTTTTAGAAGCTAATTATTTTGAAACTTTTTCATAGTTTGGTGAATATTGGTTGATTCATGATTGTTAACTATAAAGTTCCCTTTATAATTATAAATTAGAAAGAAACGGCATCAAAAAAGTTTGTGGATTTTTTTTAATACTTTTGAATTAATTTAACGAAGACACACTTGAACACCACTTAGCCATGAAAATTCTACATCTTCAAACCCCTCTCAACGTTGTCTCTCACGTCCTCAACTTTTCATTTTCTTCGTAGAGCTGTGTTCACATAATTTAAAGCAACCAGAATTTTCTGGATGCCTATTTTTCTGTAACAAAAAGCAATTAACATATTTAACTGATAAAACATGAAATATATCAGAGAACAAAGAAGTGAAAAATCAATTACCCTATTAACTAATGAAAAAAGAATACAAACCGGGAAAAACCTTAGTGGCGAAATTTGGAACACAAGCGGATTATGGTTCCTAAAATAGAAAAGCTACCCTCTCACCTTTGCATTTGAACTGCATGAACGAATGAATGCGATGATCTAATTGTATATTGGGCCTAATATATTCGCCCAATAAATTGGGCTTTTAGCCCATAACGTTTTTGGAAGCGAATTATTTTGGAATTTCTTCAAAGTTTGGTGAATATTTGCTCATTCATGAGTGTTAACTACAAATGTCCCTTTCTAATTAAATATTAGAAAGAAACGACAACAAAAAAGTTTACTTGAACTCTACTTGGCCATGAAAATTCAGCATCTTCATAGCCCTCTTAACGTTGTCTCTAATGTCCTCAGCTTTCAATATTCTTCGTAGAGCTGTGTCCTCATAATCTCAACCAACCTGAATTTTTCGGATTTCCATTTTGCTTTAAAAAATCAATAAACGTATTAAAACTACTAAAACATGAAATATAACAGAGAACGCAGAAGTGAAAAAGCAATAAACTTATTAACTAATGAAAAAATGAATTAGAACCACAAAAAACCCCAGCGACAAAATGTGGAACACAAGTGGATTAAGGTTCCTAGATTTGAAAACCTACCCCCTCTCCCCTCTACATTTGAACTGCATGAACGAATGAAGGCGATAAATGAATTGTATATTGGGCTTAATATATTCGCCCAATAAATTGGGCTTTTACCCAAAAATATTTTTAGAAGCTAATTACTTTGGAACTTTTTCGTAGTTTGGTGAATATTGGTTGATTTATGGTTGTTAACTATAAACTTCCCTTTCTAAATATAAATTAGAAAGAAACGGCATCAAAAAGTTTGTGGATTTTTTTATATATTTTTGAATCAATTTTCCGACGACACACTTGAACTCCACTTAGCCATGAAAATTCAGTATCTTCAAACCCCTCTCAACGTTGTCTCTCACGTCCTCAACTCTTCATTTTCTTCGTAGAGCTGTGTTCACATAATCCCAAGCAACCAGAATTTTGTGGATGCCCATTTTGCTATAACAAAAAGCCATATACATTTTAAAACTAATAAAACATGAAATATATTAGAGAACGAAGAAGTGAAAAATCAATTAACCTATTAACTAATGAATAAATGAATACAAACCGGGAAAAACCTTAGTGGCAAAATTTGGAACACAAGCGGATTATGGTTCCTAGAATAGAAAAGCTACCCTCTCACCTCTGCATTTGAACTGCATGAACTAATGAAGGCGATGAACAAATTGTATATTGGGCCTAATATATTCGCCCAATAAATTGGGCTTTTAGACCATAACGTTTTTAGAAGCTAATTATTTTGGAACGTCTTCAAAGTTTGGTGAATATTTGCTGATTCATGAGTGTTAAGTACAAAGGTCCCTTTCCAATTAAAAATTAGAAAGAAACTAAAACAAAAAAGTTTATTTGAACTCTAATTGGCCATGAGAATTCAGCATCTTCATAGCCCTCTCAAAGTTGTCTCTAACGTCCTCAGCTTTCAATATTCTTCGTAGAGCTGTGTTCTCATAATCTCAACCAACCTGAATTTTTCGGATTTCCATTTTGCTTTAAAAAATCAATAAACGTATTAAAACTACTAAAACATGAAATATAACAGAGAACGCAGAAGTGAAAAAGCAATAAACTTATTAACTAATGAAAAAATGAATTAGAACCACAAAAAACCCCAGCGACAAAATGTGGAACGAATTGAAAAGCTACCCATCTCACCTCTGCATTTGAATTGCATGAACGAGTGAAGGTGATAAATGAATTGTATATTTGGCCTAATATATTCGCACTATAAATTGGGATTTTATCCAATAACATTTTTAGAAGCTAATTATTTTGGAACTTTTTCATAGTTTGGTCAATCTTAACGTTATCTTTCACGTCCTAAACTTTCCATTTTCTTCGTAGAGCTTTGTTCTCATAATCCCAAGTAACCAGAATTTTTTGGATGTCCATTATGCTGTAAAAAAGCAATAAATGTATTAAAACTAGTAAAACATAAAATATATGAGAGAAAGAAGAAGTGAAAAATCAATTTACCTATTAACTAAAGAAAAAATGAATACAAACCGGGAAAAACCTTAGCGGCTAAATTTGGAAAACAAGCGGATTAAGGTTCCTAGAATAGCAAAGCTACCCTATCACCTCTCCTTTTGAACTGCATGAACGAATGAAAGCGATGAATGAATTGTATATTGGGCCTAATATATTTGCCCAAGAAATTGGGCTTTTAGCCCATAACGTTTTTAGAAGCTAATTATTTTCGAACTTTTTCAAAGTTTGGTGAATATTGGCTTATGTATGAATGTTAACTACAAAGATCCCTTTCTAATTAAAATTAGAAAGAAACAACAATAACAAAATTCGCGGAAAATCTTTTTATTTTTTTGAATCAATTTACCGACGACACACTTGAACTCAACTTGGCCATGAAAGTTCAGCATCTTCAAAGCCCTCTCAATATTGTCTCTGACGTCTTCATGTTTCAATTATTTCGTAGAGCTCTGTTCTCATAATCCAACCTAACTAGTATTTTTTGGATTTCCATTTTGCTTTAAAAAAAGGAATAAACGTATTAAAACTAATAAAACATGAAATATACCAGAGAACGAAGAAGTAAAAAAGCAATAAATCTATTAACTAATGAAAAAATGAATAAGAACCACACAAAAAAAAATCAGTAGCCAAATGTGGAACACAACTAGGGTTCCTAGAATTGAAAAGCTACCCCTCTCACCTTTGCATTTGAACTGCATAAATTAATGAAGGTGATGAACGAATTGTATATTGGGCCTAATATATTCGCCCAATAAATTGGGTTTTAGCCCAGAACACTTTTTGAAGCTAATTATTTTGGAACTTCTTCATAGTATGGTGAATATTGGCTGATTCATAAGTATTATCTATAAAAAAAAAATTTGTAATTAAAAATTAGAAAAAAAATTGCAACAAAAAAATTTGCATAATTTTTTTATATAATTTTGAATCAATTTACCGACGACACCCTTGAACTCTACTTGGCCATGAAAAATCAGAATCTTCAAAGTCCTCTCAACGCTGTCTTTGACGTCCTCAACTCTCCATTTTCTTCGTAAAGCTATGTTCGCATAATCCAAAGCAACCAAAAATTTTCGGATGTCCATTTTGTTGTAAGAAAGCAATAAACATATTAAAACTAATAAAACATGAAACATACGAGAGAACGAAGAAGTGAAAAAGCAATAAACCTATTAACTAATGCAAAAATGAATACAGACAAGGAAAAAACCATGTGGCGAAATGTGGAATACAATCTACTTAGGGTTCGTAGAATTGAAAAGCTACCCTGTCACCTCTGCATTTGTACTGCATGAATGAATAAGGGCAATGAATGAATTGTATAATGAACCTAATATATTCGCCCAATAAATTGAACTTTTAGCCTATAACGTCTTTGGAAGATAATTATTTTGAAATTTTTCGAAGTTTGGTGAATATTGGCTGATTCATGAGTGTTAACTATAAAAAAAACTTATTAAATTAAAAATTAGAAAGAAATGGCAGCATAAAAATTCGCATAATTTGTTTTTTATATTTTTGAATCAATTTACCGACGACACCCTTGAACTCTACTTGGCCATGAAAAATCAGCATCTTCAAAGCCCTCTCATTGTTGTCTCTGACGTCCTCAGCTCTCCATTTTCTTCGTAGAGCTATGTTCGCCTAATCCCAAGCAACCAAAATTTCGGATGTGTATTTTGTTGTAAAAAAAGCAATTAACGTATTAAAACTAATAGAACATGAAATATACCAGAGAACGAAGAAGTAGAAAAACCAATAAACCTATTAACTAATGAAAAAATGAATAAAGACAAGGAAAAAACCTAGCAGCGAATTGTAGAATAAAATCTACTCAAGGTTCGTAGAATAGACAAGCTACCCTTTCACATCTGCATTTGTACTGCATGAACGAATAAGGGCGATGAACGAATTGTATAATGAGCCTAATATATTCGCCCAATAAATTGGACTTTTAGCCTATAACGTCTTTGGAAGATAATTATTTTGAACTTTTTCGAAGTTTGGTGAATATTGGCTGATTTATGAGTGTTAACTATAAAAATAACCTTTTTCATTAAAAATTAGAAAGAAACGGCAAAAAAAAAATTCGCATAATTTTTATTATATTTTTGAATCAATTTACCGACGACACCCTTGAACTCTACTTGGCCATGAAAAATCAGCATCTTCAAAGCCCTCTCAATGTTGTCTCTGACGTGTTCAGCTCTCCATTTTCTTCGTAGAGCTATGTTCACATAATCCCAAGCAACCAAAACTTTTTGGATGTGTATTTTGCTGTAAAAAAGCAATAAACGTATTAAAACTAGTAAAACATGAAGTATTCCAGAGAACGAAGAAGTGAAAAAACAATAAACCTATTAACTAATGATAAGGGGATTTTTACTCTATTGTCAAATCCTAGTATATTGAGATGTCATTGTAGTGTAATACGTGTCAATCCAACTTGGAATGTAAGTATCAATCCGGATGCAGTTAAGTGTTCTAATCCAAGCCAATCAAAGTGTAATTTGTCTAACAACCTAAATCAATCGTTAAATTAAAGATAAACAAGCAAGTAACAAAAGTTGAAAATTTAAACAAAGCGGCAGATGAAAGAGTATTAAGTAAATTAAACGTAGGGTGAGAAAATAGGTTCCTGAGGCGTGAGTGTCATGGGACAGCGTGACTCTTAAACTAACTAGTCGCTTGACAACACTGAACATAGCTAATCTCTAGGCAACGATAACACAAGTAATGAATCCACTATCGTGGCAAACAAACTCGAGTAAACTACTAACAGACCCTATCGCCATAGGCGTTTGATAATCTAGTCAGAATGAACGATCAACTCGCTCAATGCTGATTCACACCTCAGACATTCAATCCCTCGAGATGAGCATGTGAATCTTTGAAGTGATTCAGTCAGACGCTCTACCAAACACCTATTGGTGCTAAAGCGTCTCAGAATAAGCCTCAATTGATCAGAATGAAGCTAGTGATGAAATACCAAATCAGAAAATACCTAAATAATTCAAACCTCAAGCGACCTAGAAAGCCTAAGCACCACACTGCCCTAACTCATCCTCAAGAGCCCTAGATGACTACTTAGAACTCATTAATTTAACACAAAGCACGAAGTCAAAATTTGATTGCATAAATAAAGAATTCAAACAAGGTATGAAATCAACACTGAACGTAAAACTAAATTGCATAAAACATAAACTAAAAATCAAAGGATTTTGTTCGATTAGAAAGCTCTAAGTTTGTTTCTCCTGAAAAAGTGTAAAAATTCGGGATCCCTGTTTTTGCAACATGTAAGAGTATTTACACTTAGGTCTTAGCAAAACCCTAGATCAATTCGGCCCATTATGAGAACCAGCATGCAGTGGACTTCAACTTCAGTGAGTCCCAAATATTGAAAAGGCCCACGAGTAGAAAGTTTGAAACCTAGAGCATGACTCACTCGATCTGCAGCTCCTTTGACTTGATCAATAGCTTCTTATGAGTCCGACACTAAGTTTGAGCTGACACTCGATCTGGCACTCGAGCTGACTTAGAGCTGGCACTCGAGCTGACCCAGAGCTAACACTTGAGCAGGCACTCGAGCTGACTCATAGCTGACATTGGAGCTGACATAGAGCTGGCACTCGAGTTCTGACCGTGCGTGACGTCCACCCCGAGTTGGCATCCAGTGTTGATTATGTTAGGTTTTTAAGCAATTCGACAATTATCAATTGACTAATATAGCAAAACCCTAATCCCTAGGTCTTGTATTAATTTAATTGAATCTTATAAGTAGAGAACTCGATTATACCTAAAGTTTGGTTAGTGAAGCGGATATAGGATCAGATATGAGATCAGCAAGTGTTCCAAGTGTAGCACCTCTATTGATAGTCCACACACACGCAAGTATAAGAGAATTTTGCTAAAACTTTGTGTGCAATTCTCATAGGATTTTGACTTGTGTATCAGTGGCTAGGGTTTATTTTTTTTCAAAAACATGCCATATATCATATATATAGGGAGTTTAAGTTAACCTAATTAATTCTTAGTTGAACTAGGATTAATTTAGGCCCATCCCAAAATACCTAATTAATTCATAGTTGAATTAGGATTAATTTAGGCCCAGCTCAAAACACCTAACTAATTTCTAGTTGAATTAGGACTAATTTAGGTATGGCCTATAATGATCATTCCCTATTGAATTGTCTCCACTTGCTTAGGTGTGTGACCCAATAGAATCATATAGTACTAGCATTGAGTGTCTCAACTCACAGATTATAAGTGGACTCTAGCAAGCCATTACAACCCCTAGTACCATATGACTTTGTCTAATCTCGATGTTAGAACCGACCACACGAGTAAATACATATGATTGCAGGACATTCCCAACAATCTCCCACTTGTACAGGAATCATATATTCCCAAAATCCCTTTGTTTCCATATCTCTATCTGCTCTAAGGCAAGAGTTCGTGTCATCCTTATTTTAATGAGCCAGATCAATGTTCATCGAACTTGAATTTGTACTGATAGAGCAAACAAGCGTCTTTCACCTTGTTTGAGCACGGCCATGCATTTTACAGTATCAAATCTTTCGAAGGGCCCAGAGATATATTTCTCCCGTATATATGAGGGAAAAATTCCATCTTGTTCTATCCTTTGTTCCTTTCTCACATTTCATGATCTGCCCCACAAATTCCCTTATAACCACCAGTTACGGTTGGCGTTTGAAATTTTCAAAACATACCAATTCATGTGCAAGAAAACAGCATGAACTCAGGTTTAAGGACTATGCTCTATAGTCGTATGAGAATTTCTTATGACACTCATTATACGATCTCGTAGAGTTCTCATAGCGGGTCATTTCCGATGCTATGTTCATGTGACACACATCTATGAGATTGACTTGATACTTATTATAAATGACTCCATGAAACTTAGTCATCAGTCACCTCACATACTAGTCTATCTCATTATTAGTATCCCACTTTAATAACCATTGACTAGGGAATGAAATAATTCATGCACTTTTACGCCTGTAGGGTTTCATGATCAATTCCTCAACTTAATGACCTATAAGAATGTCATGATTATTTCAGGATAAATATTTAATACAAGTATTAAATAGAAATAAAATAGTTTCATTAAAGCATAACCAAAGTATGTTTATATCATAACATAAAACTATTATAACTCCCACTGGAACTAAGATTACATCTTAAGATACCTAAGGCCTATGACATTGACATGATACTCATGCTTAGTCTGTGAAAGTACTTTCGTCAAAGGATCAGCGACGTTCTCTTCTCTTGGAACTTGGCTGATCTTCACGTCTCCTCTTTCAACGATATCTCTAATCAGATGATATCTCCTCTCTCTATGCTTGGATCTCTGGTGCGATCTGGGCTCCTTTGCGTGTGCAATGGCTCCATTGCAATACAGCGCCACCGGCTCAGCAATTCTCGGAATCACACCAAGTTCAGAGATGAACTTCTTTATCCAAACAGCTTCCTTCACACCTTCAGATGCAGCGATGTATTCAGCTTCAGTAGTGGAGTCAGCTACGGTGCTTTGCTTGGAACTCTTCCAACTAATTGCACCGCCATTCAGACAGAAGACGTAACTGGACTGAGACCGGGAATCATCCTTATCTATCTGAAAACTTGCATCCATGAATCCACTAATAACCAACTCCTCACTTTCTCCGTACACTAAGAACATATCCTTAGTATTTCTCAAATATTTCAGGATGTTATTGACGGCAGTCCAGTGAGTCTCACTTGGATTTGATTGGTACCTGCTTGTCATACTTAATGCACAAGCAACGTTTGGACGAGTACAAATCATAGTGTACATGATGGATCCTATTGCGGAAGCATAGGGAATCCTATTCATGCGTTCTCGCTCAACAGGTATCTTGGGACACCCCGTCTTGCTTAGAACCATGCTATGAGACATTGGTAAGAAGCCCTTCTTGGAATCATGCATTCTGAATCTGCCAAGACCTTATCTATGTAAGTGTCTTGACACAATCCGATCAGCCTTTTAGGTCTATCCCGATAGATCCTGATTCCAAGAATATAGGCGGCTTCCCCCATGTCCTTCATCGAGAAACATTTTCCAAGCCAAGCCTTAACGGACTTCAGCAACAGAATTTCATTTTCGATAAGTAATATATCATCCACGTACAGCACAAGAAACGCAACTGCGCTCCCACTAAACTTCTTGTATACGCATCTTTCTTCTTCGTTCATGATGAAGCCAAATTCTTTGACTGCTTCATCGAAACAAAAATTCCAACTCCATGATACTTGCTTCAATCAATAAATGGATTTGTGAAGTTTGCTCACTTTCCGAGCAGTTTTAGGATCAACAAAACCCTCGGGTTGTGTCATATACACATCCTCTTCCAGAATACCATTCAGGAACGCGATTTTGACATCCATCTGCCAAATCTCATAATCATAATGAGCAGCAGTCGCTAGGAGAATCCGAATAGACTTAAGCATAGCTACTGGAGAGTACGTTTCATCATAGTTAACACTGTAGACTTTTTTGAAACCCTTAGCTACCAGTCTAGCTTTATAAATCTGTATGTTACCATCCACATCAATTTTCTTCTTGAAAACCCATTTACACTCGATTGCTTTCGCACCATAAGGTAAATCGACCAATGACCAAATTTGGTTTTCTGACATGGATTCCATTTCGGATTGTGTGGCCTTTAACCACTTTCCGGAGTCAGGGCCCATCATCGCTTCTTTGAAGTTTACAGGTTCATCGTTGTCAACCATCAACAAATCATGTCCTTCAGTCACGAGGAATCCCAGATATCTCTCGGGTTTATGACGGATTCTATCGGATCTGCGAACTTCACGTTCTACAGGTGTTGATTCGACAACATCTTGTGAGTCTAACTGCTGCTCTTCCTATACGAATTGAGCAGCTTCCTGTAGCTCTCGAATTTCTTCGAGTTGTAGTTTACTCTTACTATTTTTCTTAAAAAGAAACTCTCTCTCAAGAAAAACAACATGTCGAGCAACAAACACTTTGTTCTCGGTTTGGTTGTAGAAATAGTACGCCTTGGTTTCCTTCGAATAACCAACAAATAAGCATTTATCTCATTTTGGTGCAAGTTTATCGGATATTAATCGTTTCACATAAACTTGCATCCCCAAATCTTCAGGAAAGACAGATTGGGAATTTTTCCCGTCCACATCTCATATGGTGTCTTTCCCACTGATTTTGATGGCACTCTATTCAGCGTAAACGCAGAAGTTTTTAGATAACGGAAGATCAGTGTGACTCATCATTAATCGAACCATATCAAGTAATGTTTGAATCCTCCTCTCAGACACACCATTCTATTGTGGTGTTCTGGTAGGAGTGAGTTACGAAATAATTCCACAATCTCTCTAATGGTCGTTGAACTCTTGACTTAAGCATTCGCATCCTCGATTAGATTGAAGAACCTTAATACTCTTGCCAAGTTGATTCTGTACTTCATTTTGGAACTCTTTGAACTTTTCAAAAGATTCTGATTTGTGTCTCCTTAAATAGACATAACTGTATCTACTCAAGTCATTAGTAAATGTAATGAAGTAGTTGAAATTTCCTCTGGCACTTAGGCTCATCGGACCACATACATCGGTATGTATACGGCCCAATAAGTCGCTCGCCCTTTCATTGACTTTGTTGAAGGGAGCCTTTTTCATTTTGCCCAATAAACAAGATTCACATTTCTCAAATGATTCATAATCAAATTAGTCCAAAAGCCCATCATGATGAAGTTGTTGGATGCGTTTCTCATTTATATGCCCTAAACGACAATGCCAAAGAAAAATCGGGTTCGAATCATTTACTTTGAAGCGTTTGATATTAATGTTATATATATGTGTAGATTGGTCAAGAAGATAAAGCACATTCAATAATGGGGCGCTGCCATAAAATAAGTCATCTCGAGTAAAAGAACAACATTTTTTTTTAATCGAAAATGAAAAACCCTCAGTATCCAAAACCGAAATAGAAACAATATTTTTGCTTATAGCAGGTACATAGTAGCAATTTTCTAAAACCAAAACTAAACCAGATGGAAGAGACAAATTATATGTTCCTACGGCTAATGCAACAATTCTTGCTCCATTTCCTACACGTAAGTCCACTTGCCCCTTCTCCAAGCTTCTACGGTTGCTTAGGCCCTGCATATTAGTATAAATATGAGCACCACAGCCGGTATCAAGTACCCATGAAGTAGAACTTGTTGAAGCAACATTTACTTCGATAACAAAAATACATGAAGGAGCGTCATACTGCTTCTTCATCTTCTTGTAATCTTCCAAATGTTTCTTGTCGTTTCTTTTCCAATGCCCTTGCTCGTTAGAGTAATTGCAGACATCCGTTTTAGATGGGCCGGGCCTTGTTCTGGGTATGGATGTGGCCGGCTCCTGGTTCACAACCGGGTCAGCTTTAGCCTTTCCCTCACCCTTGTCCTTCCCAAGTTTCTTAAACGATTTACCCCCTTGCACTAAGAGTACAGGCGGGGCGCCCTTCTTGACATTCGGTTCTGCTGTCTTAAGCATTCCATGCAGCTCAGTACATGTCTTCGTCATGTTGTTCATATTATAGTTCAATACGAACTGATGATAAAAAGACGGCAGCGACTGAAGTATGATGTCTGTAGCCAGATTATCAATATAACCCATCATTTTCATGACATGACTACTCACCAAACCATACTTCGATAGTTTGCATTCGATGAGAGATTTCACCGTTTGGTATCTCTCATATCGTGCCTGTTCCTGAAACATTCCCTTCAGGCCAGTCACGATTTCAATGTGCGATAGCACATTCTTGTACTGCACCTGCAGTTCTGAGATCATGGTCGCAAGCATCAAGCATTGCACATATATCACATCATTGGAATACTTATCCCAATCATTCCTAACTGCAACAGTGGCATATGCAGCCGGTCTAGGAGGCAAGACTTGTTCCAAAACATAGTCTTTCTTCTCCCACCTAAGAACAATTCTCAGGTTACGGTACCAACTCAGGAAATTCTTCCCATTCAACTTGTCCTTCTCAAGGACAGATCGAAGGGAGAATGAGTTGTGGTTATGGTTGTTGTTATTTGCCATAGCTGAAATTAAGAGAAGTAAGGAGTTTTAGTTATGATGATTTAAGTGTTGAGAAATCTTAACATATTTAAGAAAACTCACATTGTGTTCAATCAATAGTTCCTCGATTGAATACAATGATCCCGAGATCCATATTTCAGAAAAATCTGAGTGAGCTGAGCTCATCGCCCAAACCTTAGTTATTTAGGTAAGAAACTTATTTGCTAGTTATATCACATATATAACTCTCGGTCGTGACTTGAAATCTCATATGCCAAAATCACTCTGATGTCTCAAAGCTCAAGACGGTCTTGATAGCTCAGTCAAGTAAACCAATCTCATAATCATATGGTAACGGTTACCATCTACCTTACCCATGTCAAAGTAGGTACCTAACCTGATCTAGCCCACCATACGATGAAACGAGTCATGACAGTTGACATGAAGTGGAAAGACATCAATTTCTTGATATTTCTTTGAGGAACTAAACTTTAACTTGAATGTATATCATATATGCACTCAAGAGGGTTAAAAGGGGATTTTAAAAACAAAAGAAATAAAATCAAAGGCTTTATAATTTTATTTATGATTTTTCTAATTCTGACCCTATGCCGGTTGGCACCTTCTAGTTTTTTCTCCAACTTTGTATAATATTTCTTAAATCGATTACGAGAAAACCAGATTCGGTCTAATCTTATTATACCGGATCATTCAGGACTATTTTAAATTATGTTATATTGTATTTTGGTTTATCACATCAGAACCCTGAAACCATAAACCCTAATTTTTTATTTCAATGAAGCCTTAATTTTTTGATTTCAATGAAGCCCTAATTTTTCGATTTCAATAAAACCCTAATGCAATTCTAATTCAATTAAGACAAACTTTTAATCAATCAATCAAGCATGAAAACATCAGACTTCATTAAGGTTACAACCAGCTCTGATTTTTTGAATTCAACAAAACTCTAATTTTCTATTTCAATAATAATAAAATCAGCTCTGATTTTTTTATTACATCAAAACCCTAATCATGCAATTATAAATCAATTAAAACAAACTTTTAATCAATCAATCAAGCATGTAAACATCAGATTTCAATAAGAATACAACCTGGCTCTGATACCACTATTAGGTTTTTAAGCAATTCGATAATTATCAATTGACTAATCTAGCAAAACCCTAAGCCCTAGGTCTTGTATTAACTTAATTGAATATGAAAAATAGGGAAATCGATTATACCTAAAGTTTGATTCGTGCATCGGAGATAAGATCAGGTATAAGATCAGCAAGTGCTCCAAGTGTAGCACCTCTATTGATAGTCCACACGCACGCAAGTAGGAGATAAGTCTGCTAAAACTTTGTGTGCAATTCTCTTAGGGTTTCGACTTGTGCAATCAGCGGCTAGGGTTTCTCATCTCATCAGAAACGTGCCCTATATCATATATATAGGGAGTTTAAGTTAACCTAATTAATTCCTAGTTGAACTAGGATTAATTTAGGCCCAGCCGAAAACACCTAATTAATTCCTAGTTGAATTAGGATTAATTTATGCCCAACCCAAAACACCTAACTAATTCCTAGTTGAATTAGGATTAACTTAGGCCTGACCCAAAACACATGTTCTCATTCGAAACCATGTATTATTACGCTCAAGTCAAGAATCATTCCTATAATGACCATTCCCTATTGAATTGCCTCCATTTGCTTAGGTGTGTGACCCAATAGGATCATATAATACTAGCAGTGAGTATCTCAACTCACAGATTATAAGTGGACTCTAGCAAGCCATTACAACCCCTAGTACCATATGACTTTGTCTAATCTCGATGTTAGAACCGACCACACGAGTAAGTACAAATGATTGCAGGACATTCCCAACAGATTTTATCTCGAGCTGACGTCCAAAGTGACTTTTGGCTTGATTACGCCCAGGGTGTGCGTAGACTTGATCACCCCCAGGGTGTGTGTTGGCTCTTCCAAGGTCGATCTTCAGACTCGACCTCAACTCGAGTTCACCGAGAGCCTTCTATGACTCTTCAGATTCTGTGACTCTTCAGCTTATGTGACTTTTCAGCTTCTGTGACTCTTCAGCTTTTGTGACTCTTCAACTTATGTGACTCCCTTAGTCACTGCTTGTCCTGAATGCTTTGTTTATGTGCTTTACTACCTAAAATCTCCTTGAATGCAATGTATATGCTAATACGTATGAATTCGGCTATTTGGACTCTAAAAATGATGAGAATGCAGTAGAAATGTATGCTTAAACAAACTAAATGAAACTCCTAGTGCATGTTAAAGACATGTATATCAACTCCCCCAAACTTATTCTTTATTTGCCCTCAAGCAAACACGCAAGAACAAATTCGAAGAAGAAGTTGCTCAACGGGGACTCAAAATCAAAACAAGCTGATTCGAATGCTACAACTTAGTGTCCTGTTTTAATAATCTAAATTGTAGTACTGAACATGTCATACTCTGAAAACGTTAGTCATGCAAATCATAGTTCGATCTAAGCCCAAACTCAACATACAAATGCATTCAAATAAACCACTCCTTTTAACATTCAATTAATTATAAACCATGAATCAAGTTATACATCTCATAAGAACTCGTTTGGCTAAGGGAATGGCTCAAGAGATAAAAGTGATCTCTTCAATGTAATGGCTAGTCAAATCTGCTCAGGGATCACTTAGAATGGAATAAGTTTTAGCATAAGGTTAAAGGTGAATGTCAACGGATACATACATAAACAAGGTCTCATCTACCAAGGGCATCCAACTCGAGCTCCAACCTATTCATTCTAAAACCCAGAAATCAATTCCTATATCTACCCTTTTAAACCAAAATTGGCAACTCATTCTTCCAACTAAGCGCTCAATAGAATCAACTTCCCAAAATTTTTTCCATAGTTAATCTAAAGGGAGGGGTTACTTATTTCAACACTTCTAGCGATTCTGGCTTATATCACATAACAACACTGGTTCTTCTAATTTTTTTTTTACAAGACACTGTAAGCATATGTATATCTTTTCTTTCTTAGACACCAACTTTAGATTTTAATCACCACAAACCTTTACTAGAACATACCTACTTTTTGTCCCATTTTCTCCCCTTAGATTCTTCAACATATGCTCTTATTATTTTCTTCATTCCTTTCTTAACCAAAGTAAATAAGCCTCCCACACCCATACACCATCTACGCCTAGTCTGGTCCAAAATGTGAACCAGAAACTACATGAAGCCTTGGTTATATCGGTACTCACCTAACATGTTATACCAAGATTAAACCGTAAAAAGGCCTCATCACACACAAACAATGTAGGGCTCGAAAGGAGGTAATGGTAAAGGTGGGCGTCAACTCGAATTAACACGTTAGAATACAAGATGGTGAAAGGAAATCCGAGTATTTTGTAATCCACAAGTTCAAACTCAATGCACATCCTTGATAATTAAACATTCATTTGAGGTTACTTATTAAGGAGTGGCGTCTTATCACAGCAAAATTCAGTGAAGTAATGAACTAAAGGTTAAACTTTCCTAGCATGGTGCAGTCTTACAATTCATATTAGATAGCAAGCAGCAAACAACATTAACTCAGGGCAGTGAATTTAGGACAAAAGTCAGCAAGCTTGCAAGCTGAAGTCATCATGGTCCCCAATGCGTAATTAGACTCGAACCTAAATGAATGCAGACTACATGGCACTCTGTTTTTGTATTTTTCAAAGGTACGTTTTTTTTGCATACGTGTAATGCGATGTAGAGTATGACACAGTCCCTTGTGTAAATAAAAGAATGAAAAAGGATCCCAAACCAACAAACAGAATAAAAGCATGTAGTAATATATACACAAGGAGTGGTGTGGTCATACCTCAGTAGTGGAAGAGGGACATATATTACGGCTGTTGTGTGTCGGCACGCGGATGTGCATGTTGGTGGCTTACGGCGGTGCGTGTAGGCGGCGAGAAGGATGGCGGCGTCTTGGAGTGAAATGAGGTGAGCTCGGGCTGGGTCGGAGGCGTGGTGGCGCGTGGTGGCGCACAGAGGCGTGATGTTGGTGGCGCGAGGTCGAGTGCTTTCGGCGGATTGAGGTCGAGTGATGTTGGCGGCTCGAGATGTCGCTCTTGTCAGCTTTACGGCTTGAGTGAGCTTGGCGGGGCGCGGTTGAGTCGAATCGGCAGCGCTGAAGTAAGCTCGAGTGAGCTTGGGGAAGCTTAAGGCGAGTTGTAGCAGCGGCGCTTGGCGGGGCGCGGTCAAGTCACATGGTTTTTTTTTAAACGTAAGACTAGACTCGACTCGAGTCTTGACCGTGCCTTGGTGCTCGAGTCCTGAAAATCAAATAGTAAGCTAGGCGCAAAAAAATTATAGAGTGTAAACGCTTAATTAAAATATGTTCAAGGATATGCATGGGATTGCCTCCCAAGTGCGCTTTGTTTAAAGTCATTGAGCTTGACTTTCACCCTTTCAAAGGCCAATTGGTTCATCGAGAGAAACTGTGGTTCTCTCGTGAATAGTCTCATTAGCTCGATACTGCTTAACCATGTGCCCATTCATAGTGAAACTGTTTCCTTCCCTGTTGATCAATGTAATAGCTCCATATGGCAAAACTTCTTTAGCTCAGAATGGACCTCACCATTTTGACTTCAATTTTTCAGGAAACAACTTTAGCCTCGAGTTAAACAGTAATACTTGGTCACATGGTGTGATTTTCTTGTGTGTAATCTTCTTATCGTGGAAGGTTTTAGTCATTTCCTTGTACACTTTTGAGCTCTCGTAAGCTTCAAGTGTGTCCTCTTCTAACACCTGCAAATTCAGGACCCTTTTTTCTTGAGCAATCTGGAGATCGAAATTTATGAATCTTGTTGCCCACAGTGTCTTGTACTCTATCTCCATAGGCAGATGTCATGCCTTTCCATACAGAAGCTAGAACAGAGTTCTTCCAATAGGATTCTTAAAAGCCATTTTGTAAGCCAATAGGGTGTCGTCCAACTTTACTGTCCAATCAGGTTTTGACACCCCAACAACTCTAGCTAAAATAACATTGATCTGCTTGTTTGAAACCTTCACTTGACCACTGGTTTGTGGATGATAAGGCGTAGCTAATTTATGCTTGAGTCCATTTTTCCTCAACAGGTTCTCAAACACTTTATTGATGAAGTGGGAGCCTCCATCACTGACTACAACACGAGGTACTCCAAATCTGGGGAAAATGATGCTCTTAAACAGCTTGATGACGACCCTAGCATAATTAGTCGGACTCGCTACAGCTTCTACCTAATTTGAGATGTAGTCCACTGCGACGAGAATGTAGTGATTCCCATGGGATGGTGGATTGAAAGGCCCCATGAAATCGATTCCCCAGCAGTCAAATATCTCAACTTCTAGAATTGAGTTATTTGGCATCTCGTTCCTTCTATTGATGTTACCCATTCTCTGACATGAATCACATTTGGAGATAAAATTCTAAGTATCCCTGAACACAGTCGGCCACCATAACCATGATTGTAAAATCTTCTGAACAGTCTTGAATATGACAAAATGTCTACCGTAAGCAGACCCATGACAATGCTCCAGAACACTGTGAACCTCTTCTTCTGTTATACACCTTCTAAATAAACCATCTACTCTCTTCTTGTATAAGTAGGGTTTATCCCACAAGTAGTGGTTGACGTCTCAGAAAAACTTCTTCCGCGTATAGGAATCCAAACAGTTAGGCACTTCACCAACGACTAGGTAATTGACCAAATCCGCATACCAAGATAAAGTGGATCCAGCTAAATTCTTGTTGATTTGAGAACAATTCTCTTCTGCTCCTAGAGTCATGAGTTGCTCTTCTGGCATTGAGTCATCAATAGGGGTCGAGTCCTCAATCATCATTCACGACAGGTGATCGGCCACTCCATTCTCTACTCCAGGTTTGTCCATAATCTCCAAGTCAAACTCTAACAACAGTAGTATCCATCTCAGTAATTTGGGCTTAGCGTCTTTTTCATAATAACCTTGGATCCCACCATGTACGATCTGAATTTTTCAAACGCAAAAACTATAGCAAGAAGTTCATTTTCTGTGGTGGCATACTTGATTTAGGCGTTTTCTAGAGTCCTGCTGGCATAGTGTATCACGTTCAACTTCTTTTCCTTTCTCTGACCCAGGACTGCTCCAACAGCAAAATCGCTTGCATCGCACATGATCTCAAATGAGAGATCCCAATTTGGAGCTTGGACTATTGGAGCATATATCAACGCCTATTTGATCTTAAGAAACGCTTCGAGACACTCAAGATTGAAATTGAATTCGACCTCTTTGTATAATAGGCTCGTCAGGGGCCTTGCAATTTTGGAGAAGTCCTTGATGAATCTTCAATAAAACCCAGCGTGATCCAGAAAACTTTGAATATCCTTCACTGTCTTAGGGGGTTGCAGCTGGGCCATGACCTCAATCTTTGCTTTGTCAACTTTAATACCCCTCTCACATATTGTGTGCCCCAACATTATCCCTTCTTGAACCATGAAGTGGCATTTTTCCCAGTTAAGCACAAGGTTAGTCTCCACGCACCTGTTAAACACCCTGCACAAATTTGACAAACAAGAGGAGTAGGAAGAGTCATAAACGGAAATATCGTCCATGAAACACCTCGACTACATCCTCAATCAAATCAGAGAAAATAGAAGTCATACAGAGCCTAAATGTAGTAGGAGCATTGCACAACCCAAACAGCATGCATTTGTAAGCAAAAGTGCTATAAGGGCAAGTAAAAGTAGTTTTTTCTGATCATGCGGGTGTATAGGGATCTGAAAGAACCCGCTATACCCGTCAAGGAAACAATAATACATTTTACCAGACAACTTTTTAACCATTTGATCAACAAATGGCAAAGGGAAATGGTCATTTCTACTTGATAAATCCAGCCTCCTATAGTCTATACACATCCTATGCCCCGTTTTGGTTCTAGTGGGTATTAGTTCATCTTTATCATTCTTAACCATAGTGATACCCCCTTTCTTAGGAACACAATGCACATGATATATAACACAATACCCACTTACAATCAGAGATTGGATATATAACATCAGCGTCTAACAACTTAAGGATCTCTTTTCTAACCACTTCTTTAAGGTTCGGGTTTAATCTCCTTTTGGGCTCTACACTAGAATGAAATTCATCTTCTAAGTGTATCATATGCATGCAAAAACTTGGGGAAATTCCTCTAATGTCTTTAAGTGTGTATCATATGGTCTTTTGAAGACGTTTAAGCTCAGTCAATAACATGCTCAATTCATCATCACTCAAGTTATCATTGATAATTACAGCATAAGTGGAATTAGAGCCCAGAAAGGCGTACCTCAGCCCTGCATGAAGTGGTTTCAGTTCCACTTTTGGTGTCTTGAGCTCAGACCAGTCAACAGTGACGCCAGGCATAATGCATTCAAGTACTTGCAGCTCGAGTCTCTGACTCTTGTCAGGCTCAGATACACTCGAGTGTAGTGTCACTGCTTTACCCTATATGCTCGCATAGTCCAATTCTTCAACTACCACTGAACTCTTATCTGTCTTGTGAGAATCTAGCAGTTTCGCGTAGCATTCAGCTTCCAAACTCAAGTAGCCTGCTTGGTCAAGGCAACTTGTAGTTGATCTTCTACTGCCAACTCTTCTAATAGCTCATCAGCAAGAGTGTCCATTTCGTCAACTGAAAACACATGACCCTCAATCGTTGGCTTCTTAATCACATCATTTATGGTGAATTTCATTTTAAGATCTGGATCCAGATTCGGCTCGATTACCCCATTCCTAACGTCAGTTAAAGTGCTTGATGTGGCCAAGAACGGTCTTCCAAATAACAAAGGGTCCTTAGGTTCTTCTTCCATCTCCAAGAAAACATAATCTGTTGGTATCTCAACTCCTCCCACCTTCACAGGAAGTACTTCCAGGATGCCGTGAGGGATTCTCACTGACCTATCTGCCAGAATCAACGAGATTTTGCAGGACTTGTAATCAACAAAAACTAACATTTTTGCAACTGAAAGCGGCATAAGGATGATTGAAGCACCTATATAGCAGAGACACTTGTTGAATGATAAGGGTCCAAGCGAGCATGGGATTGTAAAGGTTCCAGGATCACCAAGATTTTTTTGGAACAGCCTTCCTTTGGATTATGGCGCTAATCTCATGTGTTAGTACGACCATACCCTCAACGTTTTGAGTTCTCTCTTTAACTCTGTCTTTCAAAAATTTCTAGTATGGAGGCATTAACATAAAAGCATCCATGATAAGAATCTTCACCTCAATGTCTTTCATCTGCTTATCCAAGAGCGCTTTGTACTTCTCAGTAAGCTCCTTCTTGAACCTTTTGGGAAAGGGTAAATGGGGTTTATATGTTGGAAGAAAAAATGGTTTATTCTTCTTGGGGGTTATTGTAGGTGGATGAGCGTCTGGCGTATAGGGTTTGGGTTCAGCTTGGTCTGTTGTGTCGAGGTTATCTTTAGGTGTTTGAGCATACTATGACTTAGAAACAGCTCCAGGTCGAGTCTCTGTCTCAAGTGGCTGGTTTGCAGTGGAAAATTTTGTTTTATCCTTGATGAGAGAATCCTCCCCCTCCTGAACCTTACTGGCCTTAGTATCCTTTGGACTCTCTGCTCGAATCAGCAACTCGCATCCACTTCTCAGAGTGATGGCATTGGCGTGCTACTATTTTGGGTTGGGAACTGCTTTCCCTGGCAGTTGGCCTATTTTCTTCATTATATAAGATGATGCTTGCTGACTCTCCATATACTTGAGTCTTACGTTCAATGTCTCAAACTTGCACGTGAGATCATTGTGAGAGGCTTCAATCTTAGAGTGCACCTTTGCAAACTTTTGCGTGACTTTGGTTGCAGACGCTTTCTGTCCCTTCAGGATCTCTTGGAATAGGTTTAAAACTTCTGGTGGCTGTGTAGCGGTTGGTGGGGCGTGTGCTTCATACCCAGGCAGCATGTTTGTAGATGGCTGGTAACTCTTGTGATATTACTGCTTATGGACAAATGCATTTGACTGGGCGTGTAGGGGTTTGGGTGGGTATATCTAGTCTTGGGGATTTGCCACGTTGTTGCTTCTGTATGAGAGGTTTGGGTGTTGCTTGTAGTTGTTGTACTGCTTGTAACCACCTCCCTGATTATGTAGATAACTTATCTCCTCAACCTGATCATCCTCCTCGTCAGGAATACGTTCGTCTCCAGTCATGAAGTGGACATCTTTCTGTTGTACTTGTAGCAACCTGTCGATTTTGTCCAACTTCACGTTCAGGGCCTATAGCTCCTTCCTACTGACTATGTCTGTGTCCACTGTACTTCTAACCGTCTTTTCCTAGTCCTCATTATACTGCCCATCTGCATGCGTCATATTCTCCACTAGCAGCCAATCTTCAGTGACGTCTTGGTTAAGAAAATTTTCATGGCTGGTGATATCCAATAGCCTTTAGATGTTAGGGTGAACACCTCTGAAGAGATTGTTGGGCAGAGACTCAGCAGGGTATCCGTGATGTGGACACTGAGACTGATAATTCTTGTACCTCTCTGAAGATTTAGCAAAACTTCCCATGAAGTGATGGAGCCTTGCGGGTTCTTCTTCCATATTCATATACCCCCAATCAAAGTTTTTTTGTATGGTTATAACCTATTTTATAAGTTTCATGCGGTTCAACACCGATGTGGTTCAACACCGATGTTAAAAGACTTAATATCCATGAGGTTAATAAACCATCGACCCCATACATAAATAATTATAAAATATCATTCATTTAAATAAACTTAAAATTTTAGTTAATTAAAAAACAAGACTTAAATATAAGCATCAATATTATTATTCATTAACCCCAACGTAAGAACAATTCACCACGGCCATGTTGTTTCCATTCCGGATTCGACATCTTCCTCCCACGAAAAAACGATATCATCCTCATCATCGCATGCTAAACTTCACATCGTCCTCGTCTCTTTTCAACTTATAGCTAGGAGGCAGATACTTTAAATGCAAAATGCAATGGAAAAAGATAATACAAGTGAGAAAGGGAATAACTCAAAATGTATTGATACAACAAAAGGTACACGATGTTGTTGACTCCGGAGATGCCTTTTAAAATTACTAAAGCCTTTACCAGCAAGATGTTCGCGAATCGCTGTAACACCCGTCTCCCGACACTTTGAGACATGTGTCACTTCGTGCCAAAACATTCAATTTTTATTTAATAACTAAGATGGTCTCAAAATCTTACATAAAATCTTTCGAATAAAAATCATTAAAATAAAGAAAATAACGAAGAAAATGTCTTACGAAATAAATAACTGAAATAAATAACTTCAATGAAAAAGGGAGACTCGGCAGCTACTCACGATCCTAGATCCGATCTGGAAAAGAGAAAAAAATGAGGAGGTGAGTATAAATACTCAGTGAGGAGATCACTTCTGCCCACTGAGGCTCAAAGTTCTAACTTAATACTAAACATCGTCTATCCTAAGCATAGAAAGCAATCATGTGCAACTTGTGTATTTCAACAAGTTGTACCAATCAGGCTGGTCTGCCAGTAGCAGCCAACGTCGCACACATCGGCTCAACCATACTCCACGATGGCTTTAGAGCCCCTCGGTTGGGAGACCACGGTCTGTAACTCGATCCTCCCTAACTCGTCAGCGGTTTTTGGGCTGAAGCGGTCTCGTCGGCTCACTCCAGACCATTGTCTCTTTTCCATGGGAATTGTCGGCACGTAACCCAATTCCTCCGCGTCACCACTTTTTAAGAGACATCCAGACCATTGTCTCTTTTCCACGGGGATTGTCGGCCCGTAGTCCAATTCCTCCGCGTCACCACTTTTTAAGAGGCACGTCACTTCCTCATTTACTCATTATTTATCTACTTAATTTTCATCAAAACATCAAATATATCACCTCTTACGAGATGCCTCAAGAAATACATATTTTAAATATTTATATATTATATAACAATTCAAACAACTATCCTATTTCCAAACATTCACAAAATCCCTAAAATATTATCTAAGAGTTATATAATAATTAATATATGATTAAAAATATTCTAATTAATTATTTTTAATTATTAGAATAAACGAGTTTAACATTAAATTAAAACTAAAAGTCTCGCAGATCATATCCTCACCTAGATTGGCCGGTGACAGATTTAAAAACGCAGCCAAAAGCAAATCAACAACTTTCAGAGCAGAAACCTTCACACACAAGCAACCAGACAGAATTAGGGTTCATCATTCAACAAAACAGATGATTCTTGCTGACCAAGCAACGACATTACAGATCAGATCTTACCTAGACTCGAAGGTCCGACGGTTCGGTTGTGTTCCTGAATGTTCCGTTTATCTAAATCTAACAAAAACCTGACTTCCTTGCACAGATCTAGTCACAAAACGACCCCAAATATGCCAAGTCATACACAGCAATTAGAACAGAACTCAGAATTCTCCAAGTCTGGAAAAAGAGACTGAGTTGATGTCTTACATTAAACTCGGTGTAACTCTCTCAATACTACTCCGATCAACGATCCGTTTGAAGCTACAGAAATTTGAGAGAAATATCTTTTCAGAACTACCAAAATCATCAATAGGAGATTAGTATCAGATTAGTTATGGGCCCTGAAAAATAGTGGTTCAGACTGGATTTCTTACCACTTGGAGGGTGCTCTAGGTTGATCAATCAACTTCGGCAATGGAGATACTTGCTATGAGGCTCAAGTTTGAAGATTTCAGAAGAGGAGGAAGCCTAGGCGGCGCCGAGTTGGTGAGTTTAAGTAGGAGAACAAACTAGGTTTTGGTGCTAGGTTGAGAAGATGCATCTTTCCTTTTTTTTCTCAAAAACTTATCTCCCTTGACAATTCTTTTATTGGGCCTTATGGGCCACAAAATTAATTCATTGACCCAATGTTGGGTCTCACAATTCTCCCCACTTTTAGGAATTCGTCCCCGAATTTGGTATGTCCATTGTTATGCTCTCTTCCTTGAAAAGCTCTGGATAATCTTTCTTCATCTCCTTTTCTAACTCCCATGTTAGTTCTTGAATACCATCTCTCTCCCAGAGAACCTGAACCGTATTACTCTTCTTGCTGATGGAGCTAATCTCTCTCCGATCTACAATTGATATCGGTTTCCCTTTAACCGACAAATTAGACTCCAAGTCCTTTGGTGGCTGGGAGATAATGAGCTCTGGCTCTTTGATCATTTTCCTAAGCATAGACACGTGAAAAACATTATGAAATGCTGCAAGCTCTGGAGGTAAATCAAGCCGATACGCAACAACTCCAATTCTTTGAGTAATGGGGTATGGTCCCATGTAGCTTGGCTTCAGCTTCCATCTCTTAGCCCAACGGTTCACACCTCTGAACATTATCATCTTCAGGTACACTAAGTCGCCTATTTCAAACTCCAAACTCTTTCGCCTTTTATCCGCATAACTTTTCTGACGGTCATGAGCTTCTGCTAACCTCTTCTTAAGGATCTCTACATGTCCCCTCGTCTCCTTAATTAATGCAGGCTTCATGTTTTGGCGCTCCCCCACTTATGTCCAACAAAGTGGAGTGCGACAAGGTCGTCCATAAAGAGCCTCATATGGAGGCATGCCTATGCTTACATGATAACTGTTATTATAAGCAAACTCTGCTAATGGTAAGTATCGTTCTCAACATGCAAGCTCTAAGCATGTCCTCCAACATCTGAATCGTCCTCTCAGATTGACCATCTGTCTGCGGGTGATATGCAGTACTCATCTGCACCTTGGTCCCTAAAGCCTTCTGAAATGCACCCCAAAAATTTGATGAAAACTTTGGATCTCTGTCTGAGACAATGCTAACCGGAACACCATGCAGTCTAACAATCTCTTCAACATATCTCTGAGCTAAGCGTTCTGCAGTGTCCTTCTTGTTGATCGCTAAGAAATGTGCAGACTTCGTTAGTCGGTCTACAATTATCCAAATTGTGTTCCGCTTATTTACTGTCCTTGGAAGACCAGTAACAAAATCTATAGTCACCATATCCCATTTCCATTCGGGTAATGGCAAACTCTGGAGAAGTCCACTCGGAACCTGGTGTTCTGCCTTCACCAACTGACAAGTCGTGCATTTTGCCACCCAATATGCTACATCTTGTTTCATCCCGCTCCAGTGGTAATACCGCTTCAGATCCTGATGAATAGAGAAATGTGACTGATGTGCTTGCTTTAATATCTCTCCCTTCAGAACTTTGTCATCAGGAACACAAACTCGACCCCTGAAGACATATGTTCCATTCTTTGTGGTGTCAAAACCCACAACTCCAATCGCAACTGAATTTAGTAAGGGTGCATCACTCTTTTGCGCCTCGTGAATCCTCCTCAACAAATATGCTTGGTTTATTGCTTTGAGGCCTAAAACGTCATCCTCTACCAAGACTTCACAAATTTTGAGGCTAGATAACATTACTCCTAGCTCTTGCACTTCCTTTGTGCTTGACGCATCACTCCTTCTCCTGCTTAATGCATCTGCTACCAGATTAGCTTTTCCCGGATGATAAGCAACATCCACATCGTAGTCCGCCAACAACTCCACCCATCTCCTCTGTTTAAGATTCAGGTCTGCCTGAGTAAAGATGTACTTCAGACTTTTGTGGTCTGTAAACAATTGTACATTTTCTCCATACAAGTATGCTCGCCAGACTTTAAGAGCAAAGACCACAGCTACAAGCTCCAAATCATGGGTAGGATAGTTGACCTCATGTTTCCTCAACTGTCTAGAGGCATAAGCAATCACCTTACCCTCTTGCATATGAACACATCCAAGACCAGTTTTTTTGACGCATCTGTGTAAACCACATATGGTACACCTACCCTCGGTAGTACCAACAAAAGCGTCTTAGTCAAATGTTCTTTCAAACTCTCAAAGCTCTGCTCGCACGCTTTAGACCACTCAAAGCGTGCTTCCTTACACATTAGTTGTGTCAATGGCTTGGCCAAGCTGGCGAATCCCTCCACAAATTTCCGGTAATAACCTACAAGCCCTAGAAAGCTATGTACCTCAGTAGCACTCTTAGGTCTAGGCCAATATGAAATCGTGCAAATCTTCTCTCGATCTACTGCAACTCCTTCTTTTGTCACAATGTGGCCTAAAAATCCAATTCTCTTCTACCAAAAGAAGCACTTCTTCAACTTAGCATCTAATTGATGCTCCCACAATGTCTGCAACACAATCCTTAAGTGTTCAACATGCTCTTCCTTACTTTTAGAGTATATCAGAATGTCATCAGTGAACACAATAACAAACTTGTCTAGATATTCCGAAACACGTTATTCATCATTTTCATAGAGCAGCAGGGGCATTCGTCAAACCAAAAGGCATCACTGTGAACTCATAGTGCCCGTAACGTGTTCAAAAGGCCGTCTTTTTGATGTCATCCCCGGCGATAGCAATCTGATGATAACCGGATGCCAAATCAATTTTTGAGAACCAAGACGCTCCTTGCAACTGGTCCAACAGTTCATCAATTCGAGGTAGGGGATACTTATTCTTGATGGTCACCTTGTTTAGCCCTCGGTAGTCCATACAAAGTCTGAAGTTGCCATCTTTCTTCTTCACAAACAATATAGGAGCTCCCCATGGTGAACTACTAGGTCTAATGAACCCTTTCTCCAACAGTACCTCCAACTGCTTCTTTAGTTCTGCCATCTCTGATGGGGCTAAACGGTAAGGAGCTCTCGAGATTGGAGCAATCCCTGGCTCCAGCTCAATAGTGAACTCATCACCTCTTCCATGTGGGGGTCCTATCAGTGGTTCAAAAACATTTGCATACTCTGCAGCAACAAGAGTATCTTTTAGCTCTACTTCTGATTCTCCTCCTTCAACAAAGATTGTTGCCAAATAAACTTGAATTTCTTCCGGCTGGGAACTTTCTACCTCTACTATTGCAGCAAGTTAAGTCATTTTCCTGACATTGACTCCGTGAAACATGAAGTCTCCTTCTGCCCGATTGAGATTACCATGTGCTCTCACACAATCTAATTGAGCTCCATGGCGTTTCAGCCAATCCATGCCTATGATTACCTCATAGCGCTTCAACTCCATCTCAATAAAGTTTCCCAGCAGTGCTACAATTTCTATAGTCACATGAACGTCCCGATAGGTCCTTGATGACCCACTAATTCCCAACATGCGGTTTCAATCCTCCTATTCTTTTCAGAAAAGCAATTTGGGAATCCCAACCCCTCGCTATCTGCGGGCACACAAAGCTATGTGTAGCGCCATAGTCTCCTAGTTTTTTTTTTTTTAATCATTTTGGAAACGAAACCATAACTTTTTTTTTATTAAGAAACTTTTTTTTTATAATAATTTTGGAAACGAAATCACAATATTATTATTTTTAAAAATATATATATAAAAGAAAATAAATCGTTTTAATACACAATTTGAAAACTTTTTTTTTCCTACTTAGCTTTCCGGGACAAAACCGGGGCTTAGCTTTAACCTCCGCTCTGATACCAATTTCTAACACCCGTCTCCCGACACTTTGAGACACGTGTCACTTCGTGCCAAAACATTCAATTTTTATTTAATAACTAAGATGGTCCCAAAATCTTACATAAAATCTCTCGAATAAAAATCATTAAAATAAAGAAAATAACGAATAAAATGTCTTACGAAATAAATAACTGAAATAAATAACTTCAATGAAAAAGGGAGACTCGGCAGCTACTCACGATCCTAGATCCGATCTGGAAAAGGGAAAAATGAGGGGGTGAGTATAAATACTCAGTAAGGAGATCACTTCTGCCCACTCAGGTTCAAAGTTCTAACTTAATACTAAAAATCGTCTATCCTAAGCAAAGAAAGCAATCATGTGCTGCTTGTGTATTTCAACAAGTTGTACCAATCAGGCTGGTCTGCCAGTAGCAGCCAACGTCGCACACATCGGCTCAACCATACTCCACTATGGCTTTAGAGCCCCTCGGTTGGGAGACCACGGTCTGTAACTGGATCCTCCCTAGCTCGTCAGCGGTTTTTGGGCTGAAGCAGTCCCGTCGGCTCACTCCAGACCATTTTCTCTTTTCCACGGGGATTGTCGGCCCGTAACCCAATTCCTCCGCGTCACCACTTTTTGAGAGACATCCAGACCATTGTCTCTTTTCCACGGGGATTGTCGGCCCGTAGCCCAATTCCTCCGCGTCACCACTTTTTAAGAGACACGTCACTTACTCATTTACTCATTATTTATCTACTTAATTTTCATCAAAACATCAAATATATCACCTCTTACGAGATGCCTCAAGAAATACATATTTTAAATATTTATATATTATATAATAATTCAAACAACTATCCTATTTCCAAACATTCACAAAATCCCTAAAATATTATCTAAGAGTTATATAATAATTAATATATGATTAAAAATATTCTAATTAATTATTTTTAATTATTAGAATAAACGAGTTTAACATTAAATTAAAACTAAAAGTCTCGCAGATCATATCCTCACCTAGATTGGCCGGTGACAGATTCAAAAACGCAGCCAAAAGCAAAATCAACAACTTTCACAGCAGAAACCTTCACAAAAACAACAACTTTCCTTCTTTTTTTTTTTCAAAAACTTATCTCCCTTGACAATTCTTTTATTGGGCCTTATGGGCCACGAAATTAATTCATTGACCCAAGGTTGGGTCTCACAATCGCGATCATTATCTCTACATAGCTTGCATAACCAATCACTTTCACTTGATTCACTGGACTTCTCCTCTGAATCCATTGTACCTGTGGGCATAAAGCTACTGTAATTCATCTCCCTATTTCAACAAATTAGTGCATGTGACAGATGAAAAAGAAAAGAAAAAAACCTGTCAGTAAGCTTTCCCAAAGGGTCTCATACAATATCCGCGGAAGACTGTTGAATCCTTTCATATGTAAGTAGTGAAGACCCTCAGAAAAGTCTCTCGCACTAATGAGCAGTATATTAGGTAGATTTTTATTGCCCCACACAAACATGGCATCCAGAATACTTAC
>JAKUCM010007619.1:0-25109 GCA_023374145.1 Lepidium sativum | reverse complement strand
GAGAGAGAGAGAGATCAAAGAAACAACTTGTAATGTGAGGTGAATATACTGGTTTAGTTGTCTAGACGGGGGCGCTTCTCGTTCTTCACGCCTTCATCGGATAATTTATCTGGATGTGTGTTCCGAGCCTTGAAAAGTATTGCACAGTCAGCAGATATGGGGTTGTTTATTCCGGACACCTCGTCGTTCAAGCCAACGTCGTTCGAAATAATACGGGAGACAGTGAAAGTTTGACGTGAAGCTAGGAAGTTGTACATTTAACACTTTGATATGGAATTTGCAAGTTTGGCAAATAATGTGTTTTAAACTTTCAGGAGTTTTAGTTTTTAGTGCTTCATTGTTATCATCTCCCTGGGTAAAAAGGTAACAAAGTTTGATTATTATTTGTATGGAAGGTGTAGGTGTGTTTTTGAGGTGCAATGGCATTGAATATACCTCAATTGAACTATTTATTTCCTGACATGTAGATAGATGTCTACACTTATAAATTTTAATCGATGTACAAAATATTGTATTTTTTTTCTTTTTGATATTTTACATATTTTATTTTCATTTTTTTCTAATTTATATTTTTAGTTGAAGTGATAACATCAAACCTAAGTAGTATTATATATAAGTTGAGTCATTTATAATAAAATAGTCTTTTTTTCTTGACCATCAAATTTTAGTATTTTGATAAGTTAGTTAGTATGATTATTCTTAAATAATATGTAATTTTAGGTTTTACTACGTAAAATATTATTTATCAGTTTGGTCATTTTTAATTGGTATTCAGATTATGGATAGTTTATTAAGTAGAAAATATTTGTTTCATATTTTTTAAAAGAATCGTATTCTTTTTTGTTTGGTAATTTAGATAACTCTTCTAATAATTTTGGCCATACGATACGATATATTATACTTCTAATCAATATATTGGTTTAGTATAGATTACAACATAATATAATTTAATTTGATGTAAGACCTTTGAATTCCATATTATAGTAAGTAATATGATTAAATACTTCTAATCAATATATTGGTTTAGTATAGATTACAACATAATATAACTTAATTTGATGTGAGACCTTTGAATGTCCATATTATAGTAAGTAAATAATAATTGTCTTTTGATTTTCTTTATTAAAAAATAAAAAATTTCTAAAACAAAAGCTGATGTGGCAAGAAGATAGAAGTGATGTGGCAAGAAGATATGAGTTTGAGAAAGATGAGTTAGATGGCTTAAGTGGTCTCAAAACCTTGCTTTTATTAGTATAGATTTATGGAATTTTATTACCGGTAAAATTTGTTCATGAGTCCTTCCGTCACCTTACGATCAATTGGTGTGATTAACCCTACGTCTACCGGAAGGAGAGTAATCAACATCATCATTGAATATGTAAAAGCATATTTAATGTCACATACCAACCAAAGGATCAAATTTAAAGGCCTGAATATAATTTATAACCGATTAGATCATATGGAATTCAAAACGACATAGGACAAGAAAATTAAATGAGTTTTAAGGGATTAGGTGAAGTGTACTAACGGTTAACGAGTGTCATTAAATAACAATCAAATCAAATTGTTTGTTTATTTATGAAAGTTAAGCCGCACAACATTTTGCATTCTTCTATCTATTTAAACGCATAAAGCCTTTGCGTGAGATGATAATGATAGTGATGATAGGCTTACTTAAAATTTCCATAGCATTTATTTTCCTTTGTTTCTTCCTCCACAAGAAATCTCACAGAAGCCCAGTATTTAAGAGCTGGTTTCTCCTTGGGATGCTTCCAGGTTTGGTCGTCCAAATGCGACTGGATCTTTGAGACTCTTTAGGGGAGCAATCTTTCCTTTTTACAAAAGGACTGGAAATAAATCTGTATATAATCCTGTAACCAATACAATCAAATAAGGTTGTAATAACCATTAGAATAAGTTTGTAGTAACGTACATACATGATATTTTTACAACAAATTTGAGTCGTTCTAATCAGATGCTCGAAATAAGGGCTAATTGAGCTATTTCATTGTGAGCTGTATGATAGTATTGATATATATGAACATAATTAAATAGAAAAATAGAAAGAAAACAAAAAAAAACACAGAGAGAAGTTACAGATGAGAGGGAAGGTGTGGGGTAATAAAATGCGAAGGGTCGATATACAACCACATTTTTGATGGAATTATCACTCTGGACTATTGGTTAGGTGATGTAAATTTGTGATTTTGGACGGATTCATGGAATATTCATCATGGATGCTTAAAGACCATGGATGTATATATCGTCAAAGCTCCCTAAGACATGACAACGAATCCTTAAGGATTCTCTTCTGTCTATGAATTTTTGAATAGATTGGTTTTTATGCTCGAAAGTTTCGACAGGCACCGTTTTTGTCAAGATTTATGTCATTTTTATGAAACCAATGCATGTAGAGATATCTTGAAGACTTCTATTTCTTCTAAAGAGTATCTCCGAGAAACCTAAATTGGCACTAGATCACATCTTGAATCTAATATGGTTATGTTCGCAAATCATTCCCTCATTAACCATATGTATAATAAAAGAAAACACCAGAAATTCTGATGAACTCTCAGACTAATAATTACTATCGATAATTCCACAGTTTTTTTTATCGAAAGTTTTTGGCGAATTTCTGACAGAATTGATTCCGGATCAATTACTTAGAAAGTACAAACAAAATCATGTATGCTAGAAGAATATTGCTAACAATAATGCTTTTATCAGAATTTTGTAAATAATATGCTTCAAATTTATAAATACACTCGAAATCTCTCAAACTACTTCACAAAATAAAAGAGAAAAAGAAACCGAAGAAGAAGACATATCAAATTGGACTAGCATCATTTAATATGTAGACAATATGTTTAATGTCACGTACCTATACCAAAGCATATCAAATTTGAAAGGCCTGAATATAATTAATAACTGAATAGATACATGTGACATTTACTGAACCGATATGATAGGAAAGATGTTAATGTTGATTTAAGGAATTAGGTAAATACACGACCCAAAAAAAAGAATTAGGTAAATAGTACTAAACTGTAATCAAGTCTCTTCAGAATTCAATATGGGTTCGGGCTCCCACCACAAGTCATAACGTTCTTATATTCAATTATAACCATTTTTTTTTGTCAACAGCAACCATATTGTGAAAAGTGATCCCAAAAAGGTCCAACAAAGATCAATTATAGGTTGTCTCTCTTACATACCTAGCAAGAGCATCAGTTTTATAATTGAGAATTCGAAAAATAACCGAAAGGGAAAAAAACGAGAAAAGAGAGGTTAACCGAGAGAATTTCTCCTGGTATGTGAGAAAAGCCAACCACTCTTCTGGGCTGTCCAAAATCTTCAACACCGTCTCACAATCTGTCGAAATCTCCACCTCGAGACCTTGGATCGCCAAAAGAGATTCCATGGTCCAAAAGACAACTTCACATTCCGCGTGAAAAGCAGACTGATTCCGGTTGGCACAACGAGCACCCATGCAAACTCCCTCCACTGAATCTGGAAAACCGAACCAGTCTAAACCCATTTTTAGGTCTGAATTCTTCCAGGAAGCGTCCACGAAACATTTGAAGCCCGTGAAGCCGGATAACGATGTGGAAAGGAAAATTCAAGAGGATTTTTGTACATTGGTTTGACCTAAGGGTCGATATCTTGAATCTGTTAATTCTCAACGAGCCTTGGACCATTCTTTATGTTCCGTCTTTGGCTGAGATATAATGCGGCGAGGATACGTGTCACTGTTTGAGAAGTAGTGATCATTCTTAAGATAGAGCCCACGTTTGGATAACAAAAGGGCATACAAAAGGGACATGATTAACATACTCACTTTCACTTTCTGTTCCACAATTTGAAAATCTAGTGTCGCAATTGATACCACGTTAACTCAAATTTTGATTGACTTCAATTCACTTGTCTTGGTAAAGTGTCATCCTCAATAGTCTCAACGATTCACTCTAGGAATAGGGATCCCCAATATTAAGTGCGCATCCAATGGGGTAAAATATTGGCGAACAAGTATCTCATTCCACGAACCGGAATTATGGTCAAGGAATAGAGGAAAAGGCATAGCAATTATAACCATTAGATTAGCAGTTTACGGTTTATCGGATTATAAAAACTTAATATATATGATTTTATTTCTTTGGTCTACGGTGTTTTTTGTGGTTTTATGAAACCCTAAATCATACAAAAACATATAAATTTGATTAAATTCAGTTTTGTTTAGTTTTGATTTGTTTCTGATTTATTCCACAATTATACAAAAATAATATATATATATATCTTCTATATTATAAAAAAGGTAACTTTTTGAAACACAACTTTAATTCATGTGTTGGATTTTATATTTTGGACTTATTAAGTTTGTTACTACCCAATGTATTTATTGAATTTATAAAAGTTTTTTTGGTTTTTGTTAGTTTTTCGAATGTTCTTTTTTTAATTTAACAACTTTTTTTATATACATTTTGTTTATCAAATCTAAACGACTATCATTTATATAAATATTGTTTTTATTTTAACAAATTTTTATGTATAACTACTATTTGAAAAACACGAAAATTAGTTTAGAATTATGATAATTAGTATGTATATTTTATTTTTTTGTCAATAAATAACTATTGGATCAACAACAAGACATGATCTGCCTAGTTAAATCAGGGCAAGCTAATTGGGTCACCTTTTTTTGACAATAGTTAGTATGTATATAGTTAAGAAAAATAGTATTATTTACAAAGTAAATTTTAAGAAATTCGGAAATTTGAGTTATTGAGTTCGTGTATATATATTTGATCGATTATAGCTATATAATGTACCTAATTTAAATTGATCTTTGTACTATAATGTAACCATAGTATTTAGGGAGAACATTTATTTTAGTATATTCTTAAATGATAAGGAACTTGATTCGAATTCATTTTATAGATAATCCTTTATTTGTAACTTTTATAACAAACTAGCTATTTATTTGCCATCTTCTACTATTTACCCAATTAAAATCGAGTAATTTTCTAGTTTATAAAAAAATTGATAATCTATTTTATAATAAATTATTATTTTCAGACAAAAAGACTAAATTATTTAGTTTTCTTATATAGCATGTAACATAGAATTAGTTCAATCTTAAAAAAAAATACAAATTATGTCGAAAATCATTCTTTTGTTCTGGTGGTCCAATTCGGGTACCACGAGAGGGATTTATTGGCAAAAATGGAGGAAGGTGTGCAGACCGAAGGCCGAAGGTGGGCTAGATTTTCGGGTTTTGGAGGATTTTAACTCTGCGATGTTAGCCAAACAATTTTGGAGATTGCTTGACTGCCCTGACCTACTTTTGACTCGTGTTATGCGAGGACGGTATTTCAAGGATACCTGCCCGCTTACGGCCCAGTCAAAGGCTAATCCGTCATATGGCTGGCGTAGCATTTTATCGGCTTGGTCCCTGGTGTTAAAAGGGGCGGTTAGGAAAATTGGTGATGGTAAGGATACAAAAGTATGGTTTGATCCATGGATTCCAGCCACTATACCAAGGCCGGCCAATGCGAGAACACTTACTTTGTTTCCGGATTTAACAGTGGATCCCTTTATTGATCACTCGTTGGGGAAGTGGAAGGAAACTTTAGTTTGTCAATATTTCGATATTCATGATGTCCAATTGATATTAGGAATCCTTATACCACGTCGACAGCGACATGATTACTGGGGTTGGCATTTTACCAAGTTAGGGCGTTACACGGTTAAATCTGGGTACGCACTTGAGGAGACAAGTTTGGAGGTAGTGGCGGGATACTCCTTCCCCAACTTTCAACTCTTATATAGTAGAATTTGGTAGATTATGACACCAAACAAGATCCGCCACTTTTTATGGCAGATTTTGTCTCGGAACGTGGCAGTAAAGCATAAATTGAGTAAACGTGGGATTAATTGTGATCAAGTGTGCTGGCGATGCGGGGTAGAAACGGATATCTTTCACTTCCTATTGGCACTTCAAACATGGGCTCTATCGGATATCCCATCTGCGATTCATATTTTTCCAGGGGGCTCAATTTGGTATAATTTGGATTACTTATTTTGGAGACTCCCAGATAGTTAGGATTTCCAATATTTCCCTTGGCTGATTTGGAATATTTGGAAGGCAAGAAATGACTTCTGCTTCTCAAATACCAGCACAGACCCGCGAAACCTGATAAATAGGGCGAAGGCGGACTATGCGGAATAGGTAAAGGCGCACGCAGATGTGACGCGTTCTCGGTCTAGACAATTAGGCCTCACCAGGACGAAGAGATCCTCATGGATTTTCCTTTCTACAACCAATTCAGGGTTCACGGGTTTCAGATGTTTCGTGGACGCTTTCTGGAAGAGTACGGACCTACAATCGGGGTTAGGGTGGTTCGGCTTTTCAGATTCGGTAGAAGATCCTGTTTCGGGGGCTCGATGTGTTACTCGGAGCTTATCTGCTTTGCATGCGGAGGTCGAGGCCGTCATCTGGGCCATGGAGTCATTAGTGGCACTACACGTCCGGGAGGTTGAGATGTTGACAGATTGTGAGGCGGTGTTGAAGATTTTTGAGTCACCGGGGGAATGTGCCAGCTTTTCTCCCCTACCAGGAAGACTTCTCACGATTGCACTGTGTGTTCTCGTCTTTTATGCTTTTGAGGATCCCACGTACCCTCAATCATAAGGCGGACAATTTCGCCAGGTTTGCCCGAGAAATAGGTTATGGTTGAATGTAATAAACTATGGTAGTGCACTTTTTGCACCTATTTATAAAATGCCATTGACAAAAAAAATACCTTTTTGTTCTATATAGATGTTATCTTTATTAAATTTTGTACCCGAAGATCTCTTACTTCAAGTAGATTTATGTTTTGCTTCATCTTCTTTACATGATTTTCGTAATCTTAGATGAGTTTGTAAGGTATTTCGTGTCTTATATGACAATTCTACAGTGTTGCAACATCTTCCTCTAAAAGAATTAGACTATGATCCAAATTTACACTACCGTTTCAAATTCTTTAGAAAATTGAAGAATTACATGATATTGGAATCATGAAACTCTTTATAGGTTGGAAATTGTCTTTTTATTTACATATTGCAACAACAAAAAAGAATTACTCAAACTGTCACAGGAAACTTTTGATAAGTATTTTCTTGACGCAAAATATATTTATTTTTTTGTTATTTCGATTAAGTTTCTTATTTTTTGTTTCATTCATTTACATATCTTGTCATTGTCTTATTTATGTTATATAACAATTAATATAATTTTTACATTATTATTATATATAGATTAATAATAATAATAATAATCTAATATAGTGTAGTATTCATTATTATTGTATATAGAATTAAAAAAAACATTTACAACCATATATTCAGACTTGTTTACTATAACTATATAAACTAACTATATATTATTCCGGAAATTAGTTTTGTTTTTACTCATAGTATTTCAGAATTTCTGAATTATGAAAACAATATACATCTGAATCTAGCTTACTTATATACAATAGAATTTAACTATTAATAATTCGAATTTAGCTATAAATAATTCGAATTCAAACTAAATGGCTTACAGCATTATAATGTAGCTAATTTAATTTGATTTATAATGTAAACAAAGTATTTAAAATGAGTATTTATTATAGAATATTCCTAAGTAATAACAAACTCGAAAAATATATGGTTCCAGATTTATGTAATTTATTTGAACTCAGTTTAGACAATTCCTTATTGGATATAATTTAATCAACGAGTGAATTAGGAAGCAATATGTGATTCGAGTTTCATTTACTTGATTTGAAATTCTCATCGAGTTTCAATTTAATTTGTTTCTCTATTTAATATATTCATAGGTTTCAATCATCTTTTACACTACAAGAAGTTTATTGCAGCGATTTTGAGAAAATTTTCAGAAAAGATTCACAACCACAAACTCAGATTCGAAGCAATCTATCAAACGGTAATCGGTTTGTTTATAATGTATCTGTTATTAGTAGTTGTTTCTGCAAAACAAAACATATATTCCTTTAATTATCTTAAACTTATATATTTATTGTATGTATATAAAACCATTGTATTATCTTTTGACATATCAAATCAGACGTGATTACCTTATATATCTTTTAAGTATTGAATTTTTTTTATTTTTAGATTTAACATTTAATAAATAGCAATATTTTTTCAAACAAATAAATTTTAAATTCATTAATTATTCTTCTCGATTTTGGAAATCGTCAAATTATTTTAAAAAAAAACCTAATAAATTTGATATATAATAAGTATAATTTGGTACTTATTTGATATATAAATTTACAATTAATTTTGTCATTTTTTCCAACGAATTAATTTATATTTTAAATTATAAAATAATTATTTTATATTTAATTTGAAAATAAATAATTTATAATATACATTAACCAATAAAAATATTTCATGATAACATGTTTATGAATATAAATGAACAAATGTCTAAAAATTTAAATGAACATTGATTTAAAAACCTAATAAATACAGATGTAAAACTTTAGTTAAATGATTCGAAAAACTAAATGAACATGAATCTTAAAACAAACATGGACATAAAAGAAATTATATACAAACCTTATAATACATCAAAATCTTAATAAACAGAAATAAATAAATAAATATTTTGTGTACAATACTAATCATCATTATAAACTGATTTTTAGTTTATTAAACATATATAAAAAATAAAAATAAAATTATATACAATTAAATCATGAAAATAAGAAAATATAAACAAATATCTCGTATAAATAATATAAATAAATATAAAAAACTACAAATGTACATAAAAAATATCCGTGCACAACACGGGTGGTCATCTAAGTATATATACATATATTATTCACATGAAAAAAAACATACATAAGTTCATAACTTTAGACTTAACGTAAACCATTTACTTACATCAATAGTAGATAACATAAACATACTACTTAAAATCTTTATCAATATGTTTATACCTACGTATATTAGAATCTTAAAAAAAAAAAAATTGCTCAAATAGAGCAAAAGTATAGTGTAATTATTAGAATAGTGTTTGTCCAAAAAAAAAGAAAGCGTCAAGGGTGTAATTATGATTACACCCTTGAAACAAAAACCTGATGTCTTCTTCTATTTTCTTCTTCTTCTCTGGTTAGTTTCACACCCGAAAAAAAAAAAAACCTATAGTGTAAATTGTCGTCGTTAACTTCTCTTGATTTTGTTCCTTCCTCGTCTTACTCAACGTGTTCTTCGCTGTATTTCATATTCGTTGTCTTCTTCTTCATCTTGTTCTTCGTACTCGTCGTCTTCATTGTCGGTAAGTTTCTTCTTTTCTTTATCCTCTGTTCCTCTTCTGCTTTTTCTTCTTTTTCGTAAGGGCATTTGGGTTTAGGGTTGACGTAGACATTGGGTTTCTCGATTTTGTGAGATTTTGATTTCTCAATTTTGCGACATTTGGGTTTCTGTTCTTCACTAACTTATTATGTGTCTAGTAGATTTCTTCCCCAGTCAGAGCCAATGTGATATAGTTCGTAATTAGTTGTGAGGGTAAGGGAGAAGAAGCGATATGATATGTGTAGTACAGTTAGTATGACGTTTGGTAGAGTTAGGTCGTAGGGGGTATAGTTGGATTATAGTGTGGTAGAGTTAGCTTGTAGTGTAGTAGAGTTAGTGTGACGTGTGGAAGAGTTAGATTATAGTGAGGTAGAGTTGGTTTGTAGTGTAATAGAGTTAGGTTGTAGTGTGCGGTATAGTTGGATTCTGTGTGGTAGAGTTAGGCTGTCGTTTAGTAGAGTTAGATTATCGTGTGGTAGAGTTAACTTGTAGTGTAGTAGAGTTAGTCTGACGTATGGTAGAGTTAGATTATAGTGTGGTAAATTTGGTATGTAATGTAATAGAGTTAGGTTGTAGTGTGCGGTATAGTTGGATTCTGTCTGGTATAGTAGAGTTAGGCTGTCGTTTAGTAGAGTTAGATTATCGTGTGGTAAAGTTAACTTGTAGTGTGGTAGAGTTGGATTGTTGTGTGCTAGAGTTAGGTTGTAGTGTAATAGAGTTAGTCAAACGTTTGTAGAGTTAAATTGTAAGAATGTAGAGTTGCCTTGTAATGTGGTAGAGTTGGGTTTTATAATGCTTATCGTTTGTTTTCTTTCATCTTTAGATATGGCAGACAAGAAGTACCCGAAGAAGTTTCTCACACACGGTGTACAGGTAAGTTCGATCGCCGGCCTTCTACAAGCCTCAACAACGGCAATGGCATGGACAAAAGGAATTTTTTTGACATCATACCTTTTGCAAGAACACGTCTTCTCAGTCAAGTTGACTAAATGAGAAGTTCCAGATCGCGTAACAACAGCCTGGTGTTCGTCTATGTCCTGCATGTTGTACTGTCTAGCTTCATCGACCCTTGTATGTCATTTATAACAAATATAATGTTAACTCTACTAAAGGCAGTGTTAACTCTGCAGCAAAGAGAACAACTCTACTAAAGGTCGAGGTAACTCTACTATGAAGGGACTAACTCTACTAAGGGCATTGGTAACTCTACCTTTAGGAGCTTTTAAACAGATGTTGTTAGAATAGTTGACGTGAGAGTGGCCTTCGTCTTCCGCTTCGCGAACCAACGTGTTAACATCGACCTTATTGCATCTATAAGCTGGACAATGGGAAAAGTTCTTGCCTCTGATAATGCATGGTTTATTGATTCTGCAATGTTCGACGTAGTGAAATTGTATCTGTTTCCGGGAAAGTAAACTCGACTCCACAACCGTACGTCAGCTTTTATCAAGTATGCATGAAGCTTTAGATTTAACGCCTGAATATGAGCAAGTATAGCGTTGAATTTATCGACCCTAAAAGCGGTGGCAGCTTTCTTGAACAACTTAAAGGGCTCGCCACCTCTAAATTTCGACAAAATGTTCTTACGTAGGTGGTAGGTGCAAATACCCCAAGAAGAAAGTGGGTACACAATCTTTATGGCTTTAGAAATGGATTTGTGTCTATCTGATATGATGGCAAGTTCACTGCATCAGGGATCACACGGTTTAACTATCTAAAAAACCATTCCCAAGATTCCTCATTCTCGGTATCAACCACACCAAAAACCATAGAAAATATGTTGAAGTTACAATCTTGCATGGTAGCGGTTAGTAGATTACCTTTATACATCCGTAGCAAAAATGTATCATCGACAACAACAACCTTCCTCATGTAGGGAAAACCCCTAATATTGCATCGAAGGCGATGAAAAGAAACTTAAACTTGTCTTTCCCGTCAACTTCGAGCTTTATTAGAGTTCCCGGATTCGCTCTTCTAATAGCAAACAAGTACGACGGAAGTTCTTCATAACTACTTTCTGAAATGCCGCTAACTAGGGCTCGTGCTTGGCTTAGAGTACGGTGTGCTTTCCAGTACTTCATCTGCATAAACATCAGACTTAAATGTCACACTAACTCTACCATATGTCAAACTAACTCTACTACACTGCAATCTAACTCTACCACACACTACAACCTAACTCTACTACACATAATCCAACTCTACCACACTGTTATCTAACTCTACCACACTATCATACCAACTCTACTTAAACGTCAGCACTTCAATCTAACTCTACTACACTGCAAGCAAACTCTACCAAACGCCAAAACTGCAATCTAACTCTAGCACAATATAAAACCTAACTATACCAAACGACAGACTAACTCTACTACACGTAATCCACCTCTACCACATTGTTATCTAACTCTACCACACTGTCAGACCAACTCTACTTAAACGTCAGCACTGCAATCTAACTCTACTACGAAGATTAACTCTACCATGGCGTAAAACTACGTTTGTAACTTTAGACCGAATCGCTTGCTCATTGAATCAGCAACGTGTTGAGGAAGAACAGATTGCCCAATTTCACCTACGAATTCCAAGTATAACCTTCCTAACACTTCCGTTGACGCTTGTCGTGCACGACCTGATCTCTCTGTAACAGAACAACTATGTTCTCCCATATACTTCCGGACAAAGAAACATCCACTATCGTCGACAGGTGAAGCTCGCACTCTCCACTGACAGTTTGGTACCCAACATTTCACATCCAACACTGTCTTCGATGAAGCAACAACATCGAAGTCAAACCTATGTAAGACAAAAAGTATTTTTAGCCTGGTCATGAGTTCTTTTTTTGATGAGTATCGTTGCCCAACAACCAATGCGAGTGCTGACATCTCTTTGTCCAAATACTCAGCATTCAAATCCAACCCCGTTGCTTTCTCCGACACGTTTTTCTTCTTTTCTTCCTTCGATTTTCTACGAACACTGCTATAATCTTCATCATCCGAGCTTCATTCATATCATCGCAACAGTTGAATCTGAATTCCACATCCTCGTCCTCAGCATGTTCACTTCCATGTTTCACATTTTCTAGTATACGCTCATTGTTTGGTCCACCTATACTAAACACCAGATCAACTCTACTACACCTAGGGTCAACTCTATTATACGAGGCATCATTGTTCTCCAACTTACATTGGAATTTCTCGTCACCGTTTCTCCAACTACACTGACCTTTTTTCAAGGTAACTCAATGAAACACGAGATCTAGTGGTAATTTTGACACATAGACGCATTGCTTCTTTACGAAATTGTGAAACAAACACTTGCAATTATCTATCGTTACTTACAATTACAGGGGGAGTATCTTCTGGTAGTGAATAAATGACAACATTTGGCATGTAGCTTAGTTTTAGCTCATAACAATGTTTATCCAAACCAAAATTGGCATAAACCATCTCCAGAAATTCATTGAGCCTTAAATGTTCGACAATGCCTATGATCTGACACCCGTACGACTGGTCCACCGAAAATATCCATCGATTTTCATTAAAACTCCATATCCCACAAACCAAAATGATTTGATCCATAGATCCAAACATAAACAGAAAAAGCAAAGGAGCTTCGAAGAAGTAAAGGAGCTTCAAGAAAGCTACAATGGCGTCACTTATGGAGGAATCAGTTGGATGCGCGGCAGATGATCTAATAACTGAGGGGTAAATACGTAATTTAATCTCTACTACGAAAGTAGGCTAGGTTTTCAAAACTAACTCTACCATACTGCACTTTGTCCGTGTGGTAGAGTTGATTAGAGCACAAACAACAACTCTATTATGCTGGAAATCTAACTCTACCAACAACACTTCACTTCTATCACGCTGGAAATCCAACTCTACTACACACGAAATTTCATTAATGTCAACTCTACTAAGCATACTTTAACTCTACTACACTGGAACTCTAACTCTACCATACTGCACTCTGTCTGTGTAGTAGAGTTGATTAGAGCACAAACAACAACTCTTTTATGCTGGAAATCTAACTCTACCAAGCACACTTCACCTCTATCACACTGGAAATCTAACTATACTACACACGAAATTTCATTAATGTTAACTCTACTAAGCATATTTTAACTCTACTACGTTGGAACTCTAACTCTACCATACTGCACTTTGTCCGTGTGGTAGAGTTGATCGCTTACGTGGCAGATTTCATTAATGACATTTTCGTAATTACATTTTTTCCTCATTAGGAAAGGGCAAAATAGTATATATTAAATTTAAAAAACTATTCTACCAATTTACAAACATTTGCTCTATTTCAATAATTACCACTTAATTCCGCTATACTCTAGCAAATCATCCTAAAAAAAACTAAACCATTTTTAGTAATCAAAACCTTTGATATTTGATGATAAATATTACTCACTTTGGTTTTATTTTAACTTTACAAGTTTCATATTTGTACGTTTTCAAAAAACTAGTTCCAGAAGATATAGTGTTTACAAAAATGTTATAAATTATGTATAATAGTGTTTATCATGTACTAACAAAGTCCATATTTTTGTATTAGGATTACACAATACGACTTAATAAAAGAGTATTTATCATATATTCATAATTATTGAATCTAAGTTATTATGTCAGTTATGTATATAAACCTATGTACATCATATGATTTTCAATATCTAGAATATACAGCTACACAAAAACGACTTCTCAGGTGAAAAATGCTGGTGGCATTCAAACACACTTGAAAAACAGACTACATTTATATAAAATTATATTGAATTCAACTAGAAGAGAAAACGAGAAAAAACAAAAACAAAATTCAGTTTTTTCAATGTATTTTTAATGGTTAAAATGATCCGGTTAATAAACTCGCATCAAAAATTTGAATCCTAATTACCACAACATGTAAATAGAATAAAAATAAATCTTAGAGAGTAGATTTTAGGTTATTAATTGATTTAACTATTGATAAAAAAAATAAAATTTGGTTTTACAGTTTTTTAACCATACCAAACATAAACCAAATGGGTTTTTAGGTTAAACAGTAACCAGATATTTGGTTTTTGTTAATTGATTATGACATTAATTAACACTATACTACTAATGTCAATCGCATGATTCTATTTATAAAGGGCCACTTTATTCAAGATTCTATCTATCTAAACACATAAGTCATTTGCATAAGAATGATAAAGATGATAAGCTTACTTGAAATTCTCATAGCATTTCTTTTCCTTTTTGTATTCCAATGTTTCTTCCTCCACAAGAAATCGGAATCTCACCGAAGCCCTTTGTTCAAGAGTTGGCCTTTCCTTGGGATGCTTCCAGGTATTCTCTTCCAATTCCCTCGACTATACGAGTGGACCGTTGAGGTTCTTGAGGCGAGCGATCTTACCTTTACTTTCAAAGGAGCCTGGTTTTTTGGACCAGACTTGTTGTTCACGGCTGATCCAAGGAACATCCATCACATTTTAAGTTCAAACTTTCAGAACTACCCTAAAGGTCCTGAATTTAGGAAGATCTTTGACGTTTTGGGAGATGGAATTCTAGCCGCTGATTCGGACTTATGGGCGGATCTGAGGAAGTCAAGTCACACCATTTTCCACAATCAAGAATTCATTGAGCTCTCAGTCAGTAGCAATATAAGTAAGTTGGAGAAGGATCTATTTCCTTATCTTGATAATGCTGCTTGCAAAAGCATCACTATAGACTTACAAGATGTGTTGCAGAGATTTATGTTCGATACTTCTTCGACTTTATTGACTGGTTTTGATCCAATGTCTCTATCAATTGAAATGCCGGAAGTTGAGTTTGGTGAAGCTGCAGATGTTGGCGAAGAAGCAATCCTCCATAGACATTTCAAACCGATAATGTTGTGGAAGCTTCAAAACTGGATTGGGATTGGTCTTGAGAGAAAATTGAAAACTTCATTGGCCACTGTCAATCAAATGTTCGCGGAGATCATATCCTCAAGAAGAGAGAAAATAAGACGTGGAGAAAAAGAGCCACAAATGGACATGTTAACCTATTACATGAATGTGGACACGACCAAATATGAACTATTGAAACCAAGAAGCGATAGTTCATACGAGATGTTATTTTAAGTCTATTGTTAGCAGGAAGAGATACCACAAGCTCAGCTCTCACTTGGTTCTTCTGGCTTCTTTCTAAGCATCCCAATGTAATGGCCAATATCCGACATGAGATCAAGAACAAGTTTGATTCTGAAGATCTAGAGAAGCTCGTGTATCTACATGCTGCCTTGTTCGAATCTCTGAGACTCTACCCACCTGTTCCATTAAATCATAAGTCACCTTCAAAGTCGGATGTGCTTCCAAGTGGACACAAAGTTCAAGCACATTCAAAGATCTTACTCTCGATCTACGCATTGGGAAGAATGAAATCTGTTTGGGGAGAAGACGCACCAGAGTTCAAACCAGAGAGATGGATCTCAGTAAAAGGTGGTCTAAAACATGAACCTTCACACAAGTTCTTGGCTTTTAATGCCGGTCCAAGAACTTGTATGGGTAAGAATTTGGCTATCTTGCAAATGAAGATATTAGCTGCGAACATCATACGAAAGTATGACTTTAAGATCATTGAAGGTCACAAGATCGAACAAATTCCTTCTGTCATTCTCCGTATGAAGCATGGTCTTAAAGTTACAGTCAGCAAGAATATATGATATGATTTGCTTAAATTTCTCTAGTTTGCTTGGCTTTTACGGTAACTGTTATTGTTGTTATCTTATTAATAAGCGTCATTGCACTTCTATTATTTGTCAAACCAACTCATTTGGTGTGACATTGTGTACTAGAGTTTTTAATGTATTTTACAAGCAGGAAAAAGATGTCTAAACTTAGGAATGCCGTTGGGTATAAAGATGTTGCTCATGATAATGTTTTCCATAGCGGCTTTTATAATTTGAGCTTCAACTTTACATCAAAAGCAAGATGATCTCACAAGCTAAAAGGGAAGACGAAATATTTAAATGTACAAAACATATCATTTAATGTGACGTGCCAACACCAAAGCATTAAACCTAAAGGCTTCAATCCAAGATCATGTGGCATTCAATTAAATGAACCCCGGCCCTATATGACAAGACATAAGATCAGAAGAGTTTTAAGAGACTTTCGTACGTGGTCTTAATCCTAGACCCTCTTAATTGAGAAATCAAAATCAGTTCATCAACGCCGACCCAAACTCTTTCTTACACCTAAAGCAAAAAAAGAAAATTTATAAATAAAACAAGACTTTGAGGGGTTCAAACCAATTCCTTTAAGCTCATTCCCCTAAAAGTGTTTATATATTTTGGCACCTAAAACTCATGATTTATGTGTTTTAGCCCAGGGCCACTACTGAGTTCATGCTCCTACCAAAACGTCACTGCATTAAACTGAATCCTTTTGATTTCAAAAGGGCCTCGTTTTCTGGAACAAACTTGTTACTCACGGCTAATCCGAGGAACACCAATCACATACTAAGTTCAAAAAATTTAAGAACTACCCGAAAAGAAGATCTTTGATGTTTTGGGAGATGGAAGTATAGCCGATGATTCGGAGTTGTGGGAGGATCTGAGGAAGTCAAATCAAACTTATCAGATTTCATTGATCTCTCAGTTAATAGCAATGTAAATAAGATTTAAAAAAGGATCTTTTTCCTTACCTTGATAATGCTGCAGATGGAAGAAGAATCATCCTACACTTAAAAGATATGTTTCAGAGATTCATGTTTGATTCTTCTTCGATATTAATGACTGATTTGTTGGATAAGTTTGAGATAACTTGAGAACCAAGCTTGTTTGGTTTAGGTTATGTTTTTGTTTTTGGTTTATTTTCCTTATTGATTTTGGTTTAGTTGAATATGTATATATATGAGAAGATACATGAGATTTAGTTAGTTGAGAGATTTGTGGGATTGTAAGGGTTTTGAGTTATTTTCCCTTGTTGAGATTAATAAGAGAAGGACTTCTTATTATTCAATTTTTTTTGTGTTCATCCATTTCTTCCTCTAATTTTCGTGTTTGAGATTGTTGAAATACTAGATTTGGTATCAGAGCTAGAGAAAGATCATGGCTAAGGATGGAAAGAAGATTGAAGGCGAAGAGGAGAACTCGAGCTGTGAAGGATCATCCACGATGAAGGTTGGAGGAAGTTCTTCACAAATCAAGTGTCCTATGCTTACAAAAGATAATTACACGGTATGGGCCATAAGAATGAAGATTGCTCTAAAGGTAAACGAGGTATGGGAGGCGAGTTGGGTGAGGATTACGGAAAGAAAAATAATATGGCTATTGCTTTATTATTTCAATCAATACCCGAATCTTTGATTTTGCAAGTTGGAGAGCTTGATCAAGCAAAATCTGTGTGGGAAGCAATTAGAACAAGTCAAAGAAGCTAGACTTCAAACTCTAATGGCAGAATTTGATAGTCTTAGAATGAAAGATTCGGATACGATTGATTCCTTCGTGGGAAAACTTTCAGAAATTGCATCAAAAACATCTTCACTTGGAGAAACAAAACTTGTAAAAAAAATTTTAAAGAGTTTACCACGGACAAGATACATACATATTGTTGCTTCTTTAGAACAAGTTCTTGATCTAAAGACAACAAGCTTTGAGGATATTGTTGGGAGATTGAAAGCCTATGAAGAAAGGATTGGATTTGAGGACGAGGAACAAGAAGAGCAAGACAAGCTAATGTATACTCACTATGACGAAGGAAATAGTGGGAGCCGTGGAAGAGGAAGGGGCGGACGTTTTGGTGGAAGAGGAAGAGGTCGGGGACGATCCGGTACGAATCAAGGTCGTCAATGGAATGATAAGGAACGAGAAAATAGAGTCACGTGTTTTAGATGTGAGAAGAAAGGACACTATGCCTCAAACTGTCCCGATCGCTTGCTAAAACTTGAATCGAGTATAACTTATTTCAAGTGTGACAAGAAAGGACATTATGCTGTAAATTGTCCGGATCGAATGCTAAAATTACAAGAAACCGAGGAGGTGAGTGGTGATGACACACAAAAGGCGGATGTATTAATGATGAATGAAGTGGTATTCTTGAATGAGAATAAAGTAAATCCGAGCAAGTTCGAAGAAAATCAGGATTCGAAAGGGGTTTGGTATCTTGATAACGGGGCTAGTAATCACATGTGTGGAAACAGTGAGTTCTTTGCTTCTATTGATGAGAGTATAACCGGCAAGGTTAAGTTCGGGGACGACTCTAGGATTGACATTGAAGGACGTGGTTCTATTTGTTTCATGCTTAAGACCAAAGAAACGAAGTTTCTTCACCATGTTTACTATATTCCTAAGTTGAAAAGTAATATCATTAGTCTTGGCCAAGCAACGGAATCGGGCTGTGAAGTTCAAATGAAGAAAGATATGTTGATTGTGTATGACTGCCTAGGCCAAGTGCTCATAAATTCAACTCGTTCAAGAAATCGACTTTACAAAGTCGTGATAGAAGCTAAAGTTGTGGAGCGACTACACTTGGTGTGTTCAAAGGAATCTGTGAGATGGAATGCTCGATTAGGACATGTAAATCCAGAAACAATGAGGTCCATGATCAACAAGGAGTTGGTAGATGGTCTACCAAAAATTAATGTCGAGAAGGAGATGTGTATATCGTGTTTCTGTGGGAAACAAGCAAGGAGATCGTTTCCGCAAGCAACCAGTTTTCGAGCCACAAGACCTCTTGAACTGATACATAGAGATCTTTGTGGACCTATTACACCTACAACTCCAGCACACAAGAGGTATGTGTTTGTTCACATTGATGATTACTCTCGGTATATGTGGACGATTTTGCTTAGGGAGAAACGTGAAGCTTTTGAGAAGTTTCAAAGTTTCAAGAGTTTAGCCGAGCAAGAATCAAGAGAGTTGATTAAGACATTAAGGACGGATAGGGGAGGAGAGTTCATGTCTCTTGAGTTTCAAAGATTCTGCAAAAGGCACAGAATTCAAAGGGATTTAAACGCTCCATATTCACCTCAACAAAACGGTGCAGTCGAGAGGCGTAATAGAACATTGTTGGAGATGACACGGATCATGTTGAAACACATGAACATGCCGCATGAATTATGGGAGGAAGCAGTTCGACATGCTACCTATCTAAATTATATGGCTGTGCACACTGATCTGCGATTTAAATTTATTTTCGCAGGGACTCGAACCCGAGTTCTGTGGTTCGGTCTTGCACAATATTTCCAGAAACTTTTTAATATATGGCTGTGCAAGAATAAAAATATAGTTTATAAATCAATAGATAAAATTGATTATGCAAGTTTATTATTTGAAGTGGATTAATTGATGCAATATGTTGCCAAAGTAACCTCTCTTGTGGATGTTTTTCCATGAATAATATTAAATGTTATATGTATATATATTCATGCGAATATTGAATCGACCCAAAGGTAGGTTTATATTTGGCCGGATTATATACATACATGTGATGATAAACATGTGACAATTATTAGTAATAAACATGTGAATGATAAATCAGTCCAAAGAAAAGTTTATCATTTACCATGCATTATTGTCAATGTTTTATTATTACAACAAGAGTATCGCTAGCAGTTAAAATTACTGTCCAAAGACTTGATATTAATGTAGCACTTGGTATCTTGTGATGGATTGTATAATCGTTTATTTTTATTATGGATTTATTTCGGTTTAATTGTGAGTAACTAATAAAATATTGTTCTCTTTCGGTATCTACAAACTTAGGTTTGATTCCAACACTTACTGGTTCCAACTACAAGGAATGGAAAAGTAAAGTTAAGATTGTGCTTGGGTGTATGGATCTTGACCTTGCGCTAAGGATGGAACAACCTACTTCTCCCACAGATACCAGCACTGTTGAGTATAAGGCGGTTTATGAGAAGTGGGAACGTTCTAATCGCATTGGTTTAATGATCATTTTGGACACCATTCCAGAAACCTTTAGAGGTGATGAGGAGATCAATGATCTCAAACAGTGCCTTGCTGAGATGGACTTGCAATTTGCAAGTAGCAATAAAGCAGAAATAAGCACGCTTCTGTATCGCTTTAGTACCATGAGGTATCACGGCAAAGGAAACATAAGGGAGTACATTTTGGAAATGTCCAACATTGTTTCAAAACTCAAGACTCTTAAGACTGAGCTTCCGGAAGAAGTGCTCATATTTTTTGTCTTGAACTCCCTTCCTCCTCAATTCAATCAATTGAAATCCAGTTACAACACATAGAAGGAGAAATTGTCTCTTAATGAGCTCATTTCATATTGTGTGCAAGAGGAGGATAGGATGAAACAATAAAGGTCTGAAAGTGCTCATATGGTTAACACCTCTAAGGGTCAGGGCAAAAGAATAAAAATTGAGGTTGTTAAGAATGAGGCTGCTAAAGGTCCAACTCAAAGGAAGCAGACTACGGATGAAGATACCAGCTTCTTTTGTAGGAAAGTTTGACATATGAAGAAGGACTGCCAAAAGTACCACGCATGGCGTGTAAAAAAAGGTAGTTTCCTTGTTATGGTATGTTCTGAAGTGAACTTAGTTGAAGTACCCAGAAACACTTGGTGGTTAGATTCAGCTGCAACTACTAACATCAGTGTTTCATTGCAGGATTGCCTGAGCTACCGAAAACCAACTGATGCTGAAAGATGCATTCATGTGGCTAATGGATTTCCGGTGGATGTGGAGGCAATAGCGCATTTTAGATTGTTTTTTAGTATTGGTTGTTTTTTGGATTTGAAAGACACTTTTGTTGCACCGTCATTTAGACAGAATTTGGTTTTTGTTCCTTATTTAGACAAATCTGGTTATTCTTGTCTAACTGAGCATGGAAAAGCTATTTTGTCTTTAAATTCAGTTTTAATTGGAACCGGTACACTTATGGATAATCACAATCTTTATATGCTTGACACCGTAGCTTCTCATGATGAAAGCTTAAGTGTTGAATCAAGGGGTACTAAACGAAAATTCAAAAATGCAAGTTCAGGAACTCTGTGCCACAAACGTTTAAGGCACATTTTTAGAAATAGAATTGAGTGACTTGTGTAAGATGGTATATTGAGTGTAGTTGACTTCACAAACTATGATGTATGTGTGGACTACATTAAAGGAAAATAAACTAAACATAAGAGATTGGCTGCATATAGAGCTCAAGAAGTCGTTGAGTTGATACATACAGATATTTGTGGACCTTTCCCTACAGCGTCTTGGAACGGTCAACAATACTTTATATCTTTCATAGACGATTACTCTCGATATGCATACATATTTCTTATTCATGAGAAATCAGAGTCGTTGGACGTGTTCAAGAAGTGTAAGGCTGAAGTTGAGAACCAACTTGAGCAAAGGATAAAGTCTGTCAGATCTGATCGTGGAGGTGAATACTACGGTCGGTATGACAGTTCAGGTGAACAACGTCCAAGACCGTTTGCCAGATACTTAGAGGAGTGCGGAATTGTCCCACAATATACCATGCCTGGGTCTCCCAGTATGAATGGTGTATCAGAAAGACGAACTGAACTCTTAAGGACATGGTAAGGAGTATGATCAGTCATTCCACCTTACCTGAATAACTCTGGGGAGAGGCACTAAAGACTGCAGCTTACATTCTTAATCGGGTACCAACTAAGGCAACTGCGAAAACACCTTATGAGCTTTGGACTGGCAGAAAACCTAGTCTGAAGCAGTTTCACATTTGGGGATGTCCAGCTGAGGCTAGGCCATATGAGAAGAAACTGGACTCCAGAACTGTGAGCAGTTACTTTATTGGTTATTCTGAGCGATCTCGGGGTTACAAATTTTATGATCCCACACAAAAGAACATTTTTGAGACAGGAACAGCTACGTTCCTTGAGGATATTGAATTTGGGGGGAGAAATGAAGTTAGAGATGTCATCTTTGAGGAAGAATCGGATTCAGTTCCTAAGCCGATTCATATAGTTGCTTTTGATCAAGCAAATTTGGAACCTCAAATTGACATTGGAGCTCTTCCTCCAAATCAAGATGACAATGGAAGTCAAATTCAAAATCCTCAAGAACTAGTGCATGAGGAACAAGTGTCTTTGCGGCGATCCACTAGAGAAAGAAGAAGTGTTATTCCAGATGATTATAGAGTATTTCTTATGGAACAAGAGGAAAAGCAAACCCATTTGGAAGATGATTCTATCAACTTCTGTGAGGCAATGGGTAGTTCCAATTCAGATAAGTGGGTCAAAGCTTCTAAGGAAGAGTATCAGTCAATGCTAGACAATAAAGTTTGGGATGTTGTCCAATTACCAGAAGGAAAGAAAGTCATTGGTTGCAAATGGATATTTAAAAGCAAAATGGACTCAAATGGTAATGTGGAGAGGTATAAGGCTCGTCTAGTAGCTAAAGGCTATACTCAGAAAGAAGGGATTGACTATAAAGAAACTTTTTCTCCAGTTTCATCAAAGGATTCTTTTAGGACAATCATGGCCCTTGTTGCACATTATGATTTAGAGCTTCATCAGATGGATGTCAAGACAGCGTTTCTCAATGGAAACATTGATGAGACAATTTATATGGAGCAACCAGAAAACTTTGTATTAGGTGATTCAAAGAAGATGGTATGCAAGTTAAATAAATCCATCTATGGGCTAAAACAAGCTTCACGTCAATGGTACCACAAGTTTCATGAGGTAATCACCTCCTTTGGTTTTGAGGTGAATTAGGTTGAAAATTGTGTGTATCAAAAGTTCAGTGGGAGTAAGTGCATTTTCCTGGTATTGTATGTTGATGACATACTACTAGCCACTAACGATATAGGCATGTTGCATGAAACCAAGATATTTCTTAAGGAAAAGTTTGAGATGAAAGATCTTGGTGAAGCATCTTTTGTATTAGGAATCAAGATTCACCGAGATCGAACTCGTGGAATTATTGGATTGTCACAAAAGGCTTATATTGATAAAGTACTAAAGAGATTTGGCATGCAGGATTGCAAACCAGGTGATACCCCTGTCCCTAAAGGAGACAAATTTTGTCTCAATCAGTGCCCTAAAGGAAATTGGAAATTCAGGAGATGCAAAAGATTCCTTATGCACCGGTTGTAGGGAGTTTAATGTATGCTCAAGTTTGTACGCGTCCGGATTTAGCGTACATTGTTGGGGTTTTGGGCAGATACTTAAGTAATCCAGGTTTGGACCATTGGAAAGCAGCCAAAAGGGTCATGAGGTACTTGCAGAGAACAAAGGACTACATGCTCACATATCGGAGATCAGATAATTTGGAGATCATTGGGTATTCTGATTCCGATTTTGCTGGATGTCAAGATAGTAGAAAGTCCACTTCAGCCTATGTTTTTCTGTTGGCTGGTGGAGCTATTGCTTGGCGTAGTGCGAAACAATCGCTCGTAGCTTCTTCCATAATGGCTGCAGAATTTGTAGCAATATTTGAGGCATCCAATCAGGGACTTTGGCTGAGGAATTTTGTCACTAGACTGCAAATTCTTGAAGGAATTGAAAGACCACTTAAGCTATATTGTGACAATAAATCAGCGGTTTTGTACTCCAACAAAAATAGGAGCGCAACAAAGTCCAAGTTTATCGAGATTAAGTTTCTCGTTGTCTAGGAGAGGGTACAAAATGGAGAGATTTCCATAGAACACTTAGGGACAAACTCCATGATAGCAGATCCTCTTACAAAAGGTATTCCACCAAATTTCTTTCATGAGCACACTGCTCGAATGGGTGTTTCAGCGTTTGAGGATCATTTGATTTAGTGGGAGTTTTTCATTTGGTTTTAGGTTCTATGTTTTGGTTGTGTTTATGCACATTTTCTGATCAGAAATAAAGTTTTCAGTTTACATTCTTTGTACAATAAAGTTTAAGGATCTCAATAAAGTAGGACCAGTTGAAAATCGACATGTACCATGGAAGGTTTAGTTATTTTTATTATAGCGAAGACCGCTATGATACTACGTTCTTATAGTCAATGGACGAAATTGTTTATGCCATGCTATATAATGACAATTTTGAGCTCATAAAGTCTATCACATTTTTAGAATACATATGTGACCCAGTGGGAGATTGTAAGAATTATTTGAGGGTCACACGTGTATTAATTAATGTGTTAGAGTCATTATCTAAGAAGTCAAAACTTATGTGGTCACTTTGGTATAAAGTAATTGACTGGGGCATAAGTGTTATGAAAAATTAATTGTGGATACATTATGTAATTTCTAATTTGATGAAGAGCAGAATTAGAAATTATTTCTATATATAAATAGAAAGGTTATGGTCCCCATAACAACCCTAATCAGAAATTCAGATACTCTCTGCATCTCATCAACAGAGACCTCAGGCTATTCAGGGTTCGTTGCGGAAGAGTCATATTCCCTAAAGTTCAGATCATAAGCTATGGATCCAAAAAGTACGCTTCCACTTACGTTTATATTAATCAGGAACTGGCATGTTTAGGTTTATAGAATAAAATAATTCCAACATGATTTGCTTAAGTTTATGAAGCTTGCATGCCTTTCACGGTATCTCTTATTGGTCTTCCCTTGTTAATAAGCGTCATTGTACTTGTTTTCTTAGCAAAGCCACTCATTTAGTGTGACCTAAGTGAGTTTGGATGATGATAATAATAATAGCTAGAAGTTGTAATGTATTAAGTAAGCAAGTCTGTCGCATTAACGTAAAGAAGCAACTAGTTTCTGAAATAGCCACAGAGATAATTAGAAAATAAGTACTGCAAAATTTAAATAGTTTAACTTTAGCATACAGTACCCTTTGTTAC
>JAKUCM010007618.1:0-13101 GCA_023374145.1 Lepidium sativum | reverse complement strand
TGAGCCAGAACCAATTACAAAGTTCGGTTTAAAACATTAACCGAAATCAAATTAAAACTTTTCTAAAACCAATCTTAAACCAGACCGGTTTTCTATTCTAATACCCCATCTCAAGATGACATTTATATGGATTTCAATGACATCTTGCCTAAGAAATGATTGAACTTGCCTGGATTTAACGGTTTTGTGAAAGCATCAGCTAGTTGATTTTCTGTCTTTACATGGAGCAGCTTAATGAGTCCACATGTGACCTTTTCCCGAACAATGTGACAGTCAAGCTCCAAGTGCTTGGTTCTCTCGTGAAAAACCGGGTTGCTTGCAATGTGAATTGCTGCGATTGAGTCACAGAAAAAGGAACTGATCTTGCTTGACACACTTGTAGCTCAGCGAGCAAATTGACTAACCACTGAACTTCTTTCACTGCAAGTCCCATTGCTCTGTATTCGGATTCAGCTGAAGATAGTGATACTGTGTTCTGCTTCTTGCTCTTTCACGAGATCAAAGAATCACCTAAGAACATGCAGTAACCCGATGTAGAGCGCCTGGTGTCTTTACATGACCCCCAATCTGCATCTGTAAAAGCCTTCAAAGTCATATCACTAGTCGCAGAATAAAACAGACCATGGCTTATAGTGTTCTTCAAGTAACGCAGGATTTTGTATCCTGCTTGAAGATGTGATTGTTTTGGGTTTGAGGAAAACTGAGTCTCCCCTATTAGACGTCTATAGACTGTGGCATCAGGTAAGGCAGGTTCTTCACTATCTGCAGTCAAGGTGATATTGGGGTCCATTGGAATGCTCGAGGGTTTGCAGGCTTGTAAGCCTACTTCAGCTAGAAGTTCTAGTATATACTTCCTTTGACATATTGATATGCCCCTACTGGATCTAGCTATTTCAAGGCCTAAGAAGTACCTTAAAGGGCCGAGATATCGCAGCTTAAAACACCTGTGGAGAGCTGTTTTCAAATCCTCCACCAGAGTATCCTTGTTTGCCGTGATGATGATGTCGTCTACATACACTAGAACAGCTGTGTATTCATCTCCTATGTTTCTGATGAAAAGGGTGTGATCTGTGTTGGATTTAACAAAACTAAGATCGAGTAGAGAACTGCTGAACTTGAGGAACCACTGCCGTGACGCCTGCTTCAGTCCATAGATTGATTTCTTCAATTTGCAAACTGCTGTCTTTGGAAGGTCCTGGCCATTTGGAGTTGTATACCCTGGAGGCAAGTGCATGTAGATCTCCTCGTCTAGGTCTCCATTAAGGAAGGCATTGGAGATATCCAGTTGGGTGAGACTCCATTGTTTTATAGCTGCAACTGCAAGCAGTGTTTTCACTGTGGTCATTTTTGCCACAAGTGAAAAGGTATCTATAAAGTCGACCCCCTCTTGCTGCGTGTATCCTTTTGCTACTAGTCGTGCTTTGCGTCTTTCAAGAGTCCCATCTGCATTGAGTTTAGTCTTGTAGACCCATCTGCAGCCAATTGCGCTTTTGTTTTGAGGCAGAGTGCAGATGGTCCATGTTCCAGTCTCTTCAAGTGCATTGAGCTCCTCGTTAATTGCCATCAGCCATTCATCGAACTTTTTCGCTTGAGCAAAAGTTGCTGGTTCTCCATAGGCCATTACTGCACAGATGTATTTGCTGTATTCCTCTGATAGTTGGTCATATGATAGATAAGCTGCAAGAGGAAAATGCTGATTAGTTTCAGTGACATTAACGTAATAATCAGCAAGATGGTTCAGTGTTTTTGAGATTCTTTTGGAATGTGAAGTGAGAGAAGTCGATGTAGACTGTGTTATGGCAGCTGGAGATTTGTTCTCTGTCTTTTCTCTAGCTACTGTATCTTTTCTCGAAACTTCTGGTTCTGTAACTTCTGTAGAGTTTCTTGAGATTGTTGCATTCTCTCTTTGCACTGTTCCTTCCAAGTCTGTGTCAAAGAGTGAAGACAAATCGTTAGTTACATTGTTCTCATTCTTAAAAGGAAAATTGTTCTCAAAGAAAACCAAATTTCTGGATACAAATATATTGTTTGTTTCCAGATCCATCAACTTATACCCTTTGTATCCCATGGGATAGCCAAGAAAAACACATTGTTTTACCCTGGGGAGATATTTGTGCCGATTCTTGATTGATGTTGCATTGTAGCAGAGGCACCCAAATACTCGGAGATCTTTGTAGTCTGGAGTTTTCCCTGTCAAGACTTCTATAGGGGATTTTCCTTTGAGGATCGGTGTTGGTATCCTGTTAATGAGGAAAACAGCTGTTAGGACGCAGTCACCCCATTGTTCAAGTCCAATGTTCTCTGGAACATGAGAGCTCGGGAGACGTTCAGAATGTGCTGGTGTTTCCTCTCAACCACCGAGTTCTGCTCAGGAGTTTCCGGGCAGGAATGGTAAGCTTTGATGCCTTTTGATCGAAATAGACTGTCAAAGCGGAGCTCAGGTGCATTGTCTGATCTCACTCCCTTGACTTGAGCTCCATATTGAGTTTGTATCATTGTTAGAAAGTCAGGGAAAATCTGCAAAACATCACTCTTCACTTTCATTAGATAAAGCCATGTTACTCTGCTATAATCGTCTACAATTGTTAGGAAATATCGGAATCCATCAGTAGTTTCCACTGAGAAGGGTCCCCAAATATCTATATGGAGTAGATCAAAAAGGTTTTCACTCATGTTATTTCTGGAAATAAAGGGGAGACGCTTTTGTTTAGAGAATTGACACACATCACAGTGAAAAGGACCTTTATTGATTTTATGTTGACCAACAATGTGAGTAATCGAACTAGTTCTAGAAAAGGAAGGATGTCCTAATCTTTGGTGCCATATCCTAGAATCTAATACATCAGTTACAGAGAAAGAACCAGGATTGAGATTGCTTGAAGTTGATGATTCTTCCAAGAGGTAGAGGTTTCCTATTCGCTCAGCTTGTCCAATCATCAGCTCCCTGGTATGATCCTGAATTTGACAAGAAGATTCATCAAATATAAGCTTGCATTTCATGTCCTTAGTGAGTTGACCTACACTTATCAGATTTAATCTGAAGTCAGGAATGTAAAGAACATCATTAAGGACTAAATGATTATTCATTCTAACACTACCAATCCCTGCAATGGTAATAGAATTTCCTGTGGGAAGCATAACAAACTTATTTGATTCTAAAGTCATTTTATGAAACAGATTTTTATCATGAGTCACATGATGGGTCGCTCCACTATCTATCACCCATGAAGAAGGAGTTAGAACACTACCTGTGGCCTTCAAAGCTCCCACAATAACAAGTGTAGAAGAGCTAAAGGCCATACCCGGAAGAGAAGTGATTGTGCCTCCTTTTGTTGAGGGTTCTGCTGGTGAAGTGGAGTGTGCACCATTCATTTGAGAGTTGAAATAGGCAATGACACCTTCTATTTGATCTTTAGACAAGGTTTTTAGTTTCCCTTGTATGTTGCCAGAGTCTGTTTTAATTTCTTCAAAAGTATGTTGAGCAACAGTTGCCTTTGCAGTGTTTGGTTTCTGTTTATGCTTGAAACTCGGAGGGTACCCGTGAATCTTATAGCATTTATCAATCATATGTCCTACATAATTGCAATGAGTACATACTGGTCTTTGCACTTTTGAATTTCCTTTGTTGTTATTGACTGCAGATGTGCCTGAGACTTGGAAAGCAGAAGCTTGAAGGAAGGGTTGAATATTTCACTGATTATGATCTTGATCTAGTAAGTTGTACACACTGGAAAGATCTGGAATGTGTTTCTTCATGATGATTTGAGTCTTAACTGCATTGTAGGAGTCATTCAATCCTGAGAGAAACTTAACCACACGACCATTTTCATTTCTTTGATTTGACGCTTTACAGCAATTACAGTTCTTGCAAGTCTTGATGCAGTCTGTTGTTTCAAGCTCATCCCAAAGTGTCTTCAGCTTTGTGTAATATGCAGAAAGATCCATGTTGCCTTGTTGAAACGACCATATTTGTTGAGACAAATGGTAGGTTCTCGGTACATTAGTAACATCAAACCTCACAAGAAGATCCTTCCAGATATCCGAAGCATCATGAAATCTTAGAATACTTCCATATATTTCCTTACTTACAGAGTTGAGCAGCCAAGCTTTTACCATGCTGTTACAACGAGACCAAATTCTGTAATGAGGATGCAATTCTTCGGGCCGTGGAAGCGTACCATCAATAAAACCTATCTTGTTCTTTGCATCTAATGAGATCGTCACAGCAATGCTCCATGTATTGTAATTAGTTCCATTAAGAATTTCTGAAACTAGAGCAGTACCTGGATTGTCACTGTTGCTCAAGAAATACGGAGAATACTGGATTCCTTCAAACAACAGAGATCCTTGATCAGGTACTTTACTGTGCTGAGTCAAAGTCAAGATTTGCCTCGGACTTAAATCTTCAATTTGATCTGTCTGAGACGAGGATCTCCCTGCAGTTGAGTTGTTTTCTTTCACGGAATCATTGCCATGGTGAGTACGATTATCCTCTAATGACTCAATCCTGCGAGCTCGGACCTTTCTTCTTGTTCGAACGGAAGAGGAAGATCCGGAGACTCTTCTTTTGCGTAGGTTCAACATTTGTCTATGATTGAGCTGAAAAACTTTCGCTATAGATGATTCCAAAGAGAAGAACGATCGATTCGGATTTTAATCGAACTGAGACGAAGATCTTCGATGAAAAAATCGAAGATAAGAGAAGAAATTGGAGCGGAAGAGAATCGAAAAAGTTGAAGTGAGCTTTAACGCTCTGATACCATAACAGAATTAGAGAGATTTCATATTAAACACAACATTCTTATTAAAACCTTGAAGATGAATCTTGATACAAGAACACTCGAAATCTCACTGTACCTCTTCTTCTCTATTGCAATTCACCTTTTAAAGAGAAGAAGAAAGTCTCGAGTGTGAGCCAGAACCAATTACAAAGTTCGGTTTAAAACATTAACCGAAATCAAATTAAAACTATTCTAAAACCAATCTTAAACCAGACCAGTTTTCTATTCTAATACTATGATGTAACGTTCTCTTTTGGACCCAGATTATGATATAAATGTCGTTGATAAAAAAATAAAGAGATATATTTGACAGTAGTGGGCTAAAGAAATCTCTAATAAAACAATAAAAACTGTAACTGTCATTAGCCGTCACTAGCCATAATCCAAGAGAGACCGTATAAGTCACTACACAGACCAGATTCATTCTGTAGTCAAAAACCAAAAAAAAAAGAAAAAAGAAAAAAATAGAGAGAGAAGCTAATCGCCGGAAAAAACGTCATGGATTCGTCTCAACACGACGGAGTAAACCAAGCGCTTCTCCATCCTCAACTTCCTCCAACGACGGAATCTAGCAACGGCGAATTAGAACGTGTACTCTCCGACGTAGAAACTCCTCTGTTTCCTCGTCTTCGTAAAGCTACGATGATCGAATCAAAGCTTCTCTTCCAACTCGCTGCTCCTGCCGTTATCGTCTACATGATTAACTACCTCATGTCTATGTCTACTCAAATCTTCTCCGGTCATCTCGGTAACCTAGAACTCGCCGCCGCTTCTCTCGGGAACACCGGAATCCAAGTCTTCGCTTACGGTCTCTTGGTAAAAAACTACATCCATCAATTTCATCATTTACTTTTGTATATGAATATCGAAATCCCTAATTTCAAAATTTGAAATCAATAGCTAGGAATGGGAAGTGCAGTGGAAACCTTATGTGGTCAAGCATTCGGAGGAAGGAAATACGATATGCTTGGAGTTTATCTTCAACGATCCACCGTATTACTTACTCTCACCGGAATAATTCTCACCTTAATGTACGTTTTCTCCGAAGAACTCCTTCTCTTACTCGGCGAATCTCCAGAAATCGCTTCTGCTGCATCACTCTTCGTTTACGGTCTTATCCCTCAGATCTTCGCTTACGCAGCGAATTTCCCGATCCAGAAATTCCTCCAATCGCAAAGCATCGTTGCTCCCAGTGCTTACATCTCAACAGCCACTCTCTTCGTTCACCTTCTCATGAGCTGGCTCGCTGTTTACAAACTCGGTATGGGACTTCTCGGAGCTTCGCTTGTGCTTAGTCTCTCGTGGTGGATTATTGTTGTGGCTCAGTTTATTTACATCGTTATGAGTGATCGGTGTCGTGAAACGTGGAGAGGTTTTAGTGTTCAAGCTTTCTCTGGGTTATGGAGTTTTTTCAAACTCTCCGCCGCCTCCGCCGTCATGCTTTGCCTTGAAACATGGTATTTTCAGATTCTCGTTCTTCTCGCCGGACTTCTCGAGAATCCTGAACTTGCTCTTGATTCACTCTCCATTTGGTAAGTTCATTAATTAGTTAACTACACCTGATTTTATTCCTTCTACACAAAAATTTTACTCATTCTTTTTATTAACTAAATTGATACTTTTGATTCACCAACATTTTTTCTTTTTCTACATATTCTAGTAATTATTTCCCATTTTATAAATAGGAAATTAATACATAGATAAATTTTTATTTTTCTTATATAACATATAAATAATATAATGAATTTCCTCCACATAGTAATAACATAGACATTGCTTTGTGCCTCCACATGTTATTATACTATATTATCATTAGATATGAAAAACACTTAACAAAGGAATACAAATCAAAGTTTGGTTGTAAATATGAAATTATAATAAGTGGCATACAAATTTGACACTTCTTCTTGCTACAGACAATCAATCTTAATCGAGTCGCGTCATTTTTTTCCTCCTTTCTGGTTTCTTCTTTTTGTTTTGTTTTGGCACTTTGTTCTGTTGTTCTCAAGTGTCATGATTACTTTACGTTCTATAATTTATATGAGAATTTGATTCTGAAGTTATCTTGATGGAATCGAGTGATACACATGCTTTTTGTCCAATTATCTGACCAAAAAATATGGCATCTTCTTCATTGGTCAAAAATAAAATAAACTAATAGGATGCATATTTTTTTTCTAATACAACGAATGTTTATTTTGGGATTCGTATTGGCTTGTTTTATTACTCCAAAAGTTCTGATTTTTTTCTCTATTACCAAAAAGAAGCCACCCATTTATAGGTACTTGCACCAAATCAAGATCTGTTTCTACTTTAATATTACAATTTTTAAGTGTTTATATATTCAGGCAATAATACATTTTTCTTTATTTTGTTTCAGCATGACGATATCTGGTTGGGTGTTCATGATATCTGTTGGATTCAATGCAGCGATAAGGTTTGTTTGATCCAAGTTCTCAACTTGAGTTCACTAATTTTAAATTATAAAATGAAATTAAAAGGTCACACCCGTAAGCCAGAGCCTTTTTCTAATATTATTGTTTCTGATTAATTGTGTCAATAATTGGTGTAATGTTACAGTGTAAGAGTGAGCAATGAACTTGGAGCTGGAAACCCCAAATCAGCAGCATTTTCTGTAATAGTAGTAAACATATATTCGTTAATAACATGTATAATCTTAGCCATTGTTATTTTGGCTTGCCGTGACGTTTTGAGTTATGCGTTCACTGAGGGTGAGACAGTCGCTGCTGCTGTTTCTGATCTCTGCCCTCTTCTCGCCGTAACGCTAATCCTTAACGGAATTCAACCAGTCCTCTCCGGTAAATTCCTCTCTTTCATAAACCGCACATACAGTGAAACGTTTTTGTTATAACGATTGGAGAATCTTGGTTTTAGGTGTGGCGGTTGGATGCGGTTGGCAAACGTTTGTAGCTAAAGTTAACGTGGGATGTTACTACATTATTGGAATTCCTCTTGGCGCTGTCTTAGGGTTTTACTTTAACTTCGGTGCCAAGGCAAGATATTTTTCATTTCAATTAGATTCATGTTTACTCTTTAAAATTCCTTTTAATTCTCCACGTATAATGGAAGGGATTAAACCCCTAATGTTGAAAAGAATTTGGCTAATAATTTATGTTTGAAATATCAGATTAACTGATTAATTAAAATATAAAGGCTTATGATTGCTTCTTAAATTTTGTTGATATTTCAGGGTATATGGACGGGAATGATTGGTGGTACTATTATACAAACGTTTATATTAGGGTGGGTCACGTTTACCACAGACTGGACAAAAGAGGTACGACTACTTGCCGAATCGTTCAAGAGTGGCGTTTGCGTTTGCTATAGTACTATTATAGATATCATTGATTTGATAGTGTTCAATAATAGTAAGTGAAATAGTACTATGTTTTGATAATTAGGTGGAAGAAGCTTCTAAAAGGTTAGACGTGTGGGGCAACAAGAAACAAGAGGTTGTTCCCGAATAATGGAATTTTCTGCACGTTTGGTACTCAATGAATCGATTAGATTCATCGCTTATCGACATGGACCTTTTTTGAGAAAATAAATGGCTTTAACCATTAGTATTTTTATTTTGATTCATTTATGTGCCTGCTTGAGAAGAAGAAAAAGCTAGGTAATGTATTTTGTATGATAATATAAAATATGCTATTGATTCCCTTATGCGCAAGTAATAAATTACATATGTTTTTAAAGTTTAATATTGTATTTTTATTTTTGGCTACATTTATTTTAAAATCTAAGTAGTTTTCATGAAATTATTGTAAATCTGATACAATTCTTGATGCAAGTGGTATCTCTTGAGAGTTCTCAACCCGCAAAACCTCTTTTCTAAGAGAGCTAACTATTAGACTGAAATTACAAGAATATATGAGGATAAATCCTAATGTCTCAACAATAAAAAAGAAAAACAAATTACGCAAACTACAATTAGTTACAAGTTTCTTGTTGTTCACGTATCGAATATATGAAGACAATACACCTAATACCATCTCTTTCAATGGGACTCTCATCACTAAAATAAATCAAACATATATATAAAATATTATTTAAATAGGAAAGAGTGAGAATTCATTCTCATTTGAAAAACTATGAGAAAACTTTTCAAATTTCTCTATTATGGAATACATGTCTTTTTATAAGTGGTTTAAAATTATATTATAATATTTTTAATTTTCTATAGTTTAGAATGTAACTAAATTATCTATATATTTTTATTTTTTACTTTTTGTTCTTTTATAAATTATAAAATAGAATGACCTATCTAACAATATATATTTTTTGTCAACTAATCTACTGGCTTTTAAATCCCGCTCCTACTACTGCAGGTAGGTATTTCGATCCCTGATACTTTGAAAATTTGTAAAATGACTACACCACTATGTCACGTGTACTCGACATCTAACAATATCTATTATGAATGAGTTTAAATTACATATAAAATTACTTAAAATATAAAAATAAATTAATAAAATAAAATTTAATTATTGTCTTAATTTAAAAGTAAAAAAAGTCGAGAAATCGTGGGACTTATTATAAATCAAAAAGATATATTTATACAAATTATATATAATTATTATTTATTAATACTATATAAATGAGAGATTTAGTGTATCTCACCAACAAACACCAAAATTAGTATATCATTCTTAAACTAAAATTCTACTAAAATGGAAAAATGGCCAAAAACATATTGTACATTTTTTCATGCCATTTTTTTATAACGGCAATATTATATATAGTGCAAAGGTGCACAAACAGAGTTTTTTACATTCAATGAAAGTATGTCTCTTTTACAAACATGCTGAGAGCATCAACCCTATAATTGAGATTACGTGAAATTACCGTAAGCAAAAAGGACCAAAACATATAATGTAACCGTGCGAAATCTTCTTGGTAGGGGATAATTGATTTTCTGTCTTAATTGTAAAAGAAGTAACAAAACATCCAAAAACAGATATGAACTACACAACATATGATCAAAACCTATATTCACCATTAATTGAGTTAGTTGACGATTAAAATAAATAAATAAAAAAGAAATAATAAATAAAATTTAAATGAAATAAAATAAAATAAAATAAATATAAGATGAAATAAAATAAGAAATAAATTAAAACAAAATAAAAATAAATTAAAATTAAAAGTAAATTAAATGGTAAAAATAAACTAAAATAAATTGAAAATTTAAATATATATATATATATATATATATATAGATCCGGTTATAATCCAATTAGAATCATACTTTACCCGGTTTGAAAAATCTTCAATTCAAATTTCTCAAATCATTGCGATACCTAGATATCTAATAAATTAAATGTTTTCGACATCATAATAACGAATTGATGTTCAAAATTTTAATTTAAACAAACAAATTTCAAAAATAATAATTTGTAGGAAGAGGCTCTAAACTCTATTGTTGCCCAAACAAAATATTTTTCTTTATAAAATTCAAGCAAAATAAAAAGTCAAGTATAGTAAAATATCTTTAAAGAGTTGAATCCAAAAAAACATGATAATTAGTGGTTAAATTGACGAACAAAACACCTAATAACACGTCAAGATCTTTGTTGGATTATTGTCATTGGGTATTTAGTTGTGTTACTACAAATATGTGGAGTTTAGAGTTTCTCCCTAGAGAGAATAAAGAGATGTGAAATTTTTAAAAAAAGATTTATTCGTCTGAATTTGAACTTTTTCATCAATCTCTTATTTCCATGCCGGGCACATTTAATTTATTGAAGATTTTTAGAATCAAGACGATTTGAGATTTTTGAATTAGTGTTTTATAATAAAAAATTTTTAAATCTGGTAATTGTAACAAAATTGTAATCGGATTTTTTTCATTTAAATATATTTATTATTTAATTTTATATTTTATTTTATTTAATATACTTATTTAATTTATTTAGTTTTATTGAATTTAATTTTAATTTATTGTATTTAATTTTATTTTTATTTAATTAATTTAATTTTTTACAGTCCACCTGTCATTTAAATCCGCTGTTCACATGTCTTTTAACACAGATTTAACTGTTGATTAACGCAGTTAATAATTAATGTAGGTATGGACCATATTTTGTTTAGTTCATGTATGTTTTTTGAATGTTATAATACTTTTTTTATTAAGAAAAAACATCAAATTTATGTCTAACGGCACTAGAGAAAAAATACAGTTAATCTTTGTTCGTTTTTCCAAAAATATTAAGATTATATTAATTAAAGATTTAATAAATTCCTCATCAAATAAATAGGGGAAGTCTTTGTAGTTTATTATTAAGGCATCGATTAATAAAAAATATTTGTTGAAAAGAATATTTTTGTAGAAATTAATTATATTTTAAAAATTTAAATAAATATGATTAGTTTTTTAAAAAAGTATTATGCTAAAAACCCCTTATTCATTAGGGCTGATACATAAATGAAATGTGGTGAGGTGGACCCAAAGTTACGGGCCGAATTTAATGAACAAAGTACCCAATTAAGTCGCGTTCAGACACGGAAAAAAGAGAGTTGATGATTCGAAATCCGACATGATGGTTCTGACAGATATAATGTAAAAAAAGCCTACCTAACACCTCTTATGATATTTGTGAATCTGGACCCCCTTTTTTATTTATCGTATTAAAAGCCCTATACCATCGTATTTATGAAAATAAAGCATCTTACAATAACATCTTAAATGTCTATAAGAAAAAACAAGGCTAAACGTCATTTTTCTTTTCCATAAAAAAATAAGATTAATTCTTATACGTTTACTATTGATAATCTCCTGAAATGCTAGTTGGTAATAAACGAGTCAACTATTATATTAGAGGATTGTTAAACAAAACGATCATAAATCTTACCAGATAAATACAAGGAAATTGTTACAAAAATTTGCTAACAAGCAAAATAGTTTTCTCTTTTTTGGATTCAAGCTAACTTGTTCTTAAGTGATTCTTTCTTTCGATTAGGTTGGATTCGCTTGCTTATCTGTATTCTTGTTTTTATAGGAGTCTTTCTCCGTAAATCCAAAAGTTATTTTAATTTTGTTATTAATGCTGGATTGTATGACATCTTCGTCTTCTTTATTATGTTAGTCAATCTTTGACTTCTCTGAACCTAGTCGCTTTTTGAGGTTGTTGAGAATGATCATGTTGGTTGCTTTTGCCTCTCTGTTAGCCCTGTGATATCTTGGTGTTGGTGTTGTCAACCATATTGCTTGGTCTTCACATAATGCCTTTATGGACTTCGATGTCAAATTCCTCCGTTGTCGGTTATATGTTTTTTCGGGAATTCGTGTTTGCATATGATATTCTACCATAAAAAGGTCCTCACAATCTCTCCAGTGATCTGCGGGTGGGAATCTGCCTCTCTAGTGATCACAAACTTATTACTTTCTCTTTTGTGCTGCTTGAGGACATGCATCATTGCGCTAGCGCGTTATTAAACTTTATTGTAAGTTCTTTCACACTTTGGAGAAAGATTTTCATCCTTAAATATTTTGTGGTGTATGACTAGCTACTAACTGAGATCTCCTATAAGCGTGGAAAGGCTTTATTCCTAGATTTATAGCGATTTTTATGCCTATAATGAGGGCCTCATAGTCCGCCTCATTTTTTGATGTCGTGTACCCTAGACTGAATGATAGCCACACGATTTCTCCTGCTGGCGAAGTTAGCCTATACCAATTCTAGCGCATGTTTTTGATGAACATTGCAGAGTTTCCAAGGTGGAAGCATGCTTGTTGGATCACTCTCAAGTTGCTTAACTCAGCTAGAAAATTGACAATGACAGGATTTTGTTGCTACCTTGACGTTAAACTTGATATTGGGCTCGCTTAACTTGATTGCCCATTTGGTTAATCTCCCAGATTGGATGGGTTCTCTCTCTGCATTTTAGCACATTTTAGAGGCATTATTTATCATGTTTTGCATTCATACTTGCAGTATTATCATTGTTTTAGGTTATTCTAGGCCTAATTTTCATGTTTAGTATTGGGCATTGCATACATTGCATAAAAACGGTTTTAGGCACTTTTGGAGCTTATTACGGAGTATTTTGGACTACAAGAAGACCTATGGGAAAATCGGCTGGCCTAAAGTTGAAGTTCAGGATGTGATCTAGAAGATTTGGCATATCTCCATGACACTCGAGCATGACACTCGACCATCACTTGGTCGAGTGGTTTTTCGCACCAGAATGTTGACTTTTTCGTCAGAGTTGACTTTTCGTTAGAGTTAACTTTTTAGGGCTTTTTGTAAAAAGGGCCTATGTATACCCTTTTATGTAAAAAGGCAAGCCCAATGATATT
>JAKUCM010007617.1:0-22302 GCA_023374145.1 Lepidium sativum | reverse complement strand
CCAAATTCCAAGCAAAATATTTTTTTGAACGCGGATCTTGCTGTAACTCCTCAATGATTGTTTTAATACTTGTATCCGTTTCATATGCTGCTTGTATCTTCTCCATCAAATCGCATTCTAAGACGGTTAGAGCCATGTGCAATACTTCTGAGCCCTCCACTCTTGACAATGCGTCTGCCACCAGATTTTCCTTTCCTTTCTTGTATTGAATCTCATAATCAAACTCAAGCAACTTAGGAAGCCACTGTTGTTGAATTGGCGTGTTCAATCGTTGTTCCAGCAGATACTTCAAACTCCTCTGATCTGTTCGGATAATAAAGTGTTGTGTAAGAAGATAGTGTCACCATTTTTGTACTGCAAAGATCACAGCCAACAACTCCTTCTTGTAGATAGACAATGCGAGTTGGTGCCCCTTCAAGTGACGACTAATATAAGACAACGGTCGTCCTTCCTGCATAAGTACTGCGCCTATACCCTTCCCACATGCATCAGTTTCCACGATAAAGAGTTTATCAAACCGTGGAAGTGCCAGTATTGGTGTTTGACAGAGCAGTTTCTTCAAAGTATCAAATGATGTTTGTGCTTCATCATTCCAAGCAAAGGCATCTTTTTTTGTCAAAGCTGTAAGACGTCGAGAGATCAGTCCGAAATGTTTAACAAAGCGGTGATAGTAGCCAGCAAGACCAAGGAATCCACGTAAAGCCTTCAAGTTCTTTGGAATTGGCCACTCTTGCACCGCTTTAACCTTATTAGGATCGGTAGATACACCCTTTTCTTCAATGAAATGGCCAAGGTATTCGACACGAGAAGTTGCCAAAGCACACTTGCTCTTCTTGGCAAAGAGGCAATGAAGTCTCATCAACTCAAAAACAGAACGTAAATGATCAAGATGCTCTGTAAAAGTTGAAGAGTAGATTAAGATGTCATCAAAAAATACCAAGACAAATTTCCATAGGTGTGCTTTAAAAACGTCATTCATCAATCCTTGAAACATAGCTGGGGCGTTTGTTAACCCAAACGGCATCACTCTGTATTCATAATGACCACTGTGAGTTCGAAATGCTGTTTTATGGATATCCGCAGTATCCATTCTCACTTGATGATAACCAGCCCTTAGATCAATCTTTGAATACCACCGTGAACCATCTAACTCATCCATAAGATCATCTATCAAAGGAATGGGGAACCTATTCTTAACAGTCATCATGTTTAATCTTCTGTAATCAGTACAAAGCCTCCAAGTATTATCCTTCTTCTTTACTAACACAACAGGAGAGGCGTATGCACTAGAACATGGTTGAACTGTCCCTGCATCCAAAAGTTCCTTAACCATTTTATCAATCTCATCTTTCTGGTGAACTGCATAACGATATGGTTTCTGATTCACAGGATTAGATCCTTCCATCAAAGGAATTTTGTGATCATGATGCAATCTGAATGGCGGTAATGATGTTGGTTCTGCAAAGATATCGGCATATTCAGTCTCTAGTTCCGCAAGTTGTTGAGCATCATGAGCTAATAAATCCTCTACCTCCACAGTGTTTAGACTCATTTGATCTCTTGCAGTCTCATTATAAGCACAAATCATATGTAACTGCACTTCACTATCTTTAATGTGCGCAAGTCATTTAGCTTTTACTTCTCTCACTGATCCTGATTTAATACCATGAAGCATAACTTTTTTCCCATTCCACTTAAACTGCATCTGCAGTTCTCGGAAGTCCCATGTTATTGGCCCTAGTGTGTGTAACCACTGTACACCCAAAACTATATCATGACATCCCAATGAAATCACCATGAAATCAGCTTGAAACTGATGACCTTGAAACTGCCATTTAAACTTCTCAACCTTTCCACATACTTCTATTTTACTTCCATCAGCTACTGCAACTCTTGTTCGTCCAGTGGGTTGTAATTTACAACCCAACATATTTGCAATTCGTTTACCCATGAAATTATGTGTTGAACCAGAATCAATCAACACATATAAAATTTTTTTTCCATAAATTCCCTTGACCCTCATCGTAGTATAAGCAGAAACTCCAGAAATTGCATTAACAGAAATCTGAGCTAAGTCACCCACCACTGAATTACCATGTTCCTCTATCACCTTGTCGTCATCATTTGGTAATCCTTCGGTCTCCTCAATTTCTAGCAGAAATAACTGTGTCTTCTTGTGTTTCAAGTAATGATCAGGGGTGTATTTTTCATCACAATAGTAACATAGACCTTTAGCTCTTCTTTCACTCATTTCCGCACTGGAAAGAAATTTCCTCAATGGAGGATTGTTATCTTTCGTTTTTATTCCTTCATCTCTTTTGAAAGTTAAGAGGCCCCTAGTTGGATTGGAGTTAACCAAATTCGGTTTGGAACCATTCCATTGATTACTCGTTGTCTTCCTCGGGTGAGCCTTCTCATACAAGCATCCCAACACCAAACATTGACGAGTGTTCAATGGTCGAAACATATGTATGTGCATCTGCGTTTCTAGCCGCAGTCCTGCGAGGTAAGCGCTGAGCAAATACTCCTCGGAAAGATGCAATCGTATTCAGATCAATTTGAACTTAGCGTGATACTCAGCTATTCCCTCTGTTTCTTTTAACTCTTTAAGCTCAGCCATAGGATCATCTAACACTTCATCAAATCGTTCCTTCGGTAGTTCTTTATAAACTGACCAATTCCTCAATAACCTCCTACCATCATCCTCTTGCATCAAAGCTTGATGCCATGTTGATGCAAGATCATCAAAATGCAAAGACGCAATTCCGACTTTAGATTCCTCAGGCGTAAATTCAATATCAAAAAATTGTTCCGCCTTTCCAATCCACTCTTTTAACTTGTCCCCAGCAAATCTAGGAAAATCCAATCTAGCCATTCGAGTCATTCCAGTGTAGTTGGTATGATTACCTTGACGTGTTGATTGATGGTGCTCGTGTTGAACATTCGGTGTTCCAAAACGACGTAATGAAACACATTCCGGATGATCACTCGTCGAAGGTCCTGGTTGAGTCGGATGATTCGACATCAAGCGGAATGCCTCCACCATCTTCGAGATGTTGCGATCAGTTTTCTCACTTTGCTTCGCCAATTTTTCGTTCTGATCCGCGAGTGCTTTCTCCAAAGCTTCAAACCGACGTCTGAAAGCTTCCTCTGTTTCACGTGCCACTGTTCCTTCAGAATAGCATGCGACCGTGTTTCTGCCATAGCTCCGAGGATGCGAGAGCTCTGATACCAATGATACGGGGAATCAATAATGGATATTCGGATCAACGTTCATTAAATGAAGAAACGACATTCACCTGTAGAAGACCTCACAAGAGAACGATCTTCCGCAACGATGAACAACGTGATCACTAGAGAGAGACTTTTATTCAAAGAAGAAGAAGATTACAAAAGTTTTGTGTATTCCTACTACAACAATCCTCTATATGTAACAGAAAGTTGTAATCGAATCCATGGTGATTCGCTAATAATACGACACATGGTTATTTGATAAGTTCATTATAACTTTGATAAGTTCGTTATAACGAACTCGTACACAGCTTTCCTCCAATCCTCTTCCTCCACGTGCCATCCACCTTCCATTTCATTAATCCTGTAACATTGAGTTTCAGAGTTAAGACTCCTCCTTTTCCAACCTTTATCTAAGATCTCAAGTGTGTTAGATTATATTCCGCCTGATTTCATATGCTTTATACTTTATCTTATTATCAACTACATTTTATTTCATATGTGGTCTTTATGAGATTGTAATTTGGAACGTCTAATGAATAGAATCAAATTTGTGACAAAAAAAACCAAGATTATCTAACTACTCTGGCATACTGAAAAAGGCAAGACTGACTCAGATATTGGAAAAGTAAACTTAGTATTAGATATCAAATTAGGTGAACAACACCTTTTTATTTTCTCAAGCATAAATCTTAAATTCGCATTACATCAAGTGTTAATACACTACAAGAAAGGAAGGTTATAACCGACCGCAATTCCGACCAAAAATTATTGTTGGAAATTCCCGACAACTTTACCGACGATTAATGACGGTTTTGGCAATGTGCATACTCCGGTCAGAAACGGTAGGAATTTTCCTACTACTACCGACAACGACCAAATACTGATCGAAACCGACGGTAACACATAAGTATATATTACAAATTTTATAAGAACTAAAAAGACTACATACGATATGCGTGTGTTTTGGGAATAGACATTTGAGTGAATGAAATACATATTATATATGAGATATATTATAAAACATATAAAATATGTGGTCGGAAACAGTAGGACTATTTTACTGACCAGAACCGACGAAAAGGGTGGGAAAAGAGAGCGGGAAATTTTTTGTTACGGGTAAACATGTCCGTAAAGCTGTTACATGTGTCTATACCATAACCGACCGTTTCCGACGACATCATACCTCTTCCAACATTATACCACCGGCAACGCTTCATCTCGTTCGTGTTCCTTGGAAAATTGCATAGGATTCTTCCGGCATCTTCACCGGCAACGAAATCACCTATTCCAGCATCTTCCGACTTCACCACTTCTGGATTCTTCCCACCCTTTCGCCGATCATGTGAGTTTGGCCGAATTTACTCATTGTTATATGCCAAATTTCCTATCTTTTTTCTTCTTTTTCTTCATATATTTGCAATTGTTTGTAATATATTTGTATATCTGTTAGTCCTCGTATTGAATTTGGTTTTAGGTTCCTCCTTGTTGGTGAAACCATCTGTAAATTCTTGAGCTTTCTGAACTTTCCTTCGAAATCTAGTAGCTTGTCGATCTACAGAATCCAAACTATTATTTCTTTGATTTAATTTCTGAATATATCTGTTGGTTGCAGAAAAGTAGATGGTGTAATCACAAGTATTGTTTTTTTTGTGTGTGGACTCAATTGAATTCATAGAATCATTAGTTGCAAGTATTAAGTCATGCAATTAGATCTTAGTAAGCTACACGATTAAGTGAGATTTGTGAATTCCTTCGTTTAGATTTGAATGGCAATGTGGGACTTTTGATTCAGATGAAACATATTTATTACTTGTGGTACATATGGATATGTTTTAGTGCTTTTGGTTCGCAGTGATTCCTGATCGATTGGTTCCTTTTGAGTCTTTGTGATTCACTTCATTTTGTTAAACGATTTTCTTATTTTCTTATATTAAACGATTTGTTCTTATTTTTTTAAACGATTTATGATGATTGTTAACGTCAAAATTTTTATCAAACACATAACATTTCTTATCAAATTTTTGGGTGTTTGAACGGCTTTGATTGATCAAAAATCATGATGAATGATTTTGTTTTCAGTGAAGTTATTTATTATTATTATTATTATTGAATTTCGATTACTATTTATTCAAATTCAGATAAATAAGAAAATAAAAAACTATGATTATAAAACATGCCAATACAAAATATATCAACAATTTAGACCAAATATATTGTCTAACTAATAATAAAAAATTTGAAAGATAAATTATATAGTCATTAAATAAAATCAATGTCAAATTTACATATATATATATATATATATATATATATATACTACTTAATCACTTGTTCGTGATGTGCACAATCCGTATTTATTCACAAACATTACAATTATTTTTATAATATGAGTATAAATTTAAATTGATTACAGAATGTTATGTGTTTATTTAAATCTTTCTTTAAACCATAAAGAACATTTGGAGTACGTATACAATATATTCAATTGCAGGGCTAGTTACGATGACTTTCAGAGACATGTACTTGGTTCACATGTCTTTGACTCGGATCAAACCCAAAGTCCGAGTTCTATTCCACAATCCTCTCACGAATCTCAACCACATGGGTCGGTTGCAAATCTCACGATTGAGCAACTACTTACCACAGAAGGACGTCGACATATTACTGTACTTGATCTGCACGGATGTTCTTGGTACGTATTTTTAGTGTGTTCATTTAAATATATATCTATATTTTAATTCTTCTAACTCCTTACCAATTTTTTTTCAGGTTTCGATACGAAAAAGGTATTAAGAAATCGATTTTGAAGATGATTCAGCAGCAACTAGAAACTCACTCAACAGGAACAACAACCTGGGCGGATTAGGAGTCGCTACCCATAACAACGACGCCCAAACTTTTGAGGAACGTTCCCGTTTTCTGGTAAGTAACTTTTAGATATTACAAGACAATATTACAAGACAATATTATTTCTAATGGTGTCCCGACACGTCTCACACCAAGTTCTTAACACCGTCAGAACGGGAGCAGTTCAATCAGATGCGAATCAAACAAGAGGAGATGGAGCGTCAGGCTGAGGAGAACAACGCCAAAATGCAGGAATTTGAGCGTCAAATGCAAGAATTTGCAAAATTTTGAGAGGATTTTAATGAGTTTCACCTCCTCACGTAATTAGACATTTCTATTTTCTAATGTATTTGATGATTCTATTTTACTATCTCTTTTCAATATTTTAATTTTAATTTTTATAATTTTAAATTTATTATTATTTTAAATTTTACATTTCTATTTTTATATTTATTTATTTATTTTCGTCGGCGTAGGAAGTCTTCCGACAACGTCCGACGGCAGTCTTCCGACACTTCCTGACGGCACGTTTCCGACACGTCCCAACGGTACGTTTCCGACAACTTCCGACTGCTTTTTTCCGACGTGTACTGACTGAAATTTCCGACCAGTATATGTTGTCAGAAAATACCTACCACTACTAACGACTGTGTATGTGTTATGTTTATGTCTGTCATGGACAAAATCGTGTCTAACATGGATTTCATTCCGAAAATTTTCTTGGCTGGACCAAGATCTTTCATTTCGAACTTAGCATTGAGCTTACTCTTTAGTTCAGAGACATCTTCCTTCTTTTTAGCAGCCAATAGCATATCATCTACACATAAAAGAAGATACATGACATAGTTATCTTCAAGAATCCTTGTATATGCGTAGTTATCTCTTTGATTTCTTTTGAAAGCCAATCTCATTCCATTTCCTCGAAGACTGTTTAAGACCATAAAGAGATTTGTTCAGCAGACATACTTGATCTTGATTGAAGTTTTTCTCGAAACCTTCAGGAACTTCCATGTAAATCTTTTCATCTAACTCCCCATGCAGAAATGCAGCTTTAACGTCTAATTGTTCAAGCTCCAGGTCTTCTTCTACCACAACAGCAAGAAGCATTCTTATAGACACATGTTTGATCACTAGAGCAAATATGTCTGAATAATCCACTCCTTTCTTCTGTGAATAACCTTTTGCAACAAATCTTGATTTGAATCTGGGTTTTTCAACATAAGGAATTCCGGGTTTAAGCATGAAGATCCATCTACATCCAATCACTCTTTGTCCTTTTGGTCTAGATACAACAGTCCATGTGTGATTTTTGAGAAGATAATCCATCTCCTCTAACATTCCTTTTTTCCAGTTTTTCCAATTTTCACTCCTCACTGCTTCTTGATAACTCGCAGGTTCCAAATCATCACACTCCATTGTAGTGATTAGAGCTTGAGAATTGAAGTCAGTGATCATTAGAGACTTACCAAAGTAATTTTCATCATCATATCTTCTTGGAGCCCTCGGTTCTCGTCTTGTTCTGTCTCTAGCCAAATGGTAACTTCTTGGAGTCTTTGAAGTTACTTCATCTTCGACATCATGTTGAGTGCCTGGGGAGTCTCTGATCTCGTATTCTTTGTAGTACCTCCACCTGACAGTGTATCCTCTGATGATTCAAGATCATAATCCAAGAAAGCATTTGATGATTCTTCTCGAGTTTCAGTGTCTGAATGTATCGACTTTGTGACATCTCTATATACTGCATTTTATTGAAAAATCACATTTCTGCTAATCACACATTTCCTCTCTTCTATCAGCCAAAGTTTATAACCTTTTACTCCAGGAGGATAACCAATGAGAACTCCTTTCTTTGCTCTTGGTGTCAGCTTTCCTTCATCAGAGTGTACAAATGACAGACATCCATACCTTCTAAGATAACTGTAGACATGAGCTTTTCCAAACCACCTCTTATCAGGTATCTCTGTATTTATGGATGACGAGGGTGTTTTGTTTATCAAGACAACAGCCGTGTGAGTAGCTTCTGCCCAGAATGACTTTGGAAGACCCGAATCACTTAACAGACTTCGTACCTTCTCTAGAATGGTTCTATTCATTCTTTCAGCAATGCCATTCTGCTAGGGCGTGTAAGCACATGTTCTATGCCTTGTTATGCCCTTATCCTTGCAGAACTTGTTGAATTTTTGATTGCAAAACTCAAGCCCATTATCAGTCCTTAAGAACTGGATTTTCCTTTCAACTTGATTTTCCACCAACACACTCCATTCCACAAAAGCTTCAAAAGCCTTATCTTTGTGTTTAAAAAAGTACACCCATGTCTTCCTAGAATAGTCATCAATAAATGTCACAAAGTATTAACAATTACTCAGTGACAAAGGAACCGAGGGAGCTCCCCATAAGTCAGAGTGAACATGGTCTAGCTTGTCTTTGGTATCATGACTAGCTGGACTGAAACTAACTCTCTTGATTCTCCCATTCACACAATCTTCACACAGCTCTCGATTAGAGATTTTCTTTCTGTCAAGAACCCCTTTCTTTACCAGTAAGAGCATGTTCTTTAGACTCATGTGGCCTAACCTTCTGTGCCACAAAGTAGTCTCATCAAACGTACTCACTGAAGCTAGAGCTTCTCCATGTTCCAGTTTTCATTGTAACAAGTACAGAGTTTCAAATCTTTTTCCTTGTAACAATGTCTCACCACCAACCTTGATGCTTAACAACCCATTTTCTGCATCAAAACAGTACCCAGCTTTTTCAAAAGTTCCCAGAGAAAGAAGATTCCTGTCCATCTTGGGAATGTACCTTACATCAGTATGAACCACACTTAAGCCGTCTATATTCCTGATTCTAATAGTACCAATTCCTTTGACTTTGGAGGTTGTTTTGTTTCTCATTCTGACAGATCCTTTAACATCTTCATTCAGGCTATAAAACCAATCCTTCTTATGAGTCATGTGGTAACTGCATCCAGTTTCCATAATCCATTCTTCAGAGAGATTTATATATGTGGAAGATAGAGCCTCAGACACATACATACCACTTGCTTCGACTAAATTTCCTTTCCCAGTAGATGATTCATTCTTATAGCTTTGTGATCCTTTGGCTTGTATTGATAACTGGTTTTGTTTGAACATGTATTCTTGAAGTTTCCATCTTCACCACAAGTCCAACAAACCTTTCCGCTTTTAGACTTTAATCGAGATCTATTTGGCTTCTGTGTCTTGTCTCTCTCTTTGTTTCTTGATATTGAGTCTCCTTTTTCTTTGACATATAAGGCTTCAGATTGATTCTTTGAACTCTTTGTATGAGATCCAAACTTAAGATCTTTAGAGTATATTGTAGCAACAACTTCATCAAAAGTGAGTATAGTTCTTCCAGTTCCATACTTTATGGTATCCCTTAACTGATCGAACTGCCTAGGTAGAGACATCAATAGCAGTATAGCTTGATCTTCATCAGAAACGCTTACCTTTGTGCTTTCTAGATCAACTATTATTCTCAGAAAATCATCAATGTTGCTTTCTATTGATTGACTCTCAGACATCTTGAAGCTATACAGCTTCTGCTTCAAATAGATTCGATTTAGTAGAGCTTTGGATATGTACATCTTGTCAAGAGCTTCAAGCATTAATACTACAGTTTTCTCTTTAATGATTTTCCCCAATACTTGATCTGAGACATTGAGAACTATGGTGCTTCTCGCTTTCTTTCTCTTTTCTTCCAAAGCCTCTTCTTTGTCATCTTTACTTACAGCTTTTGATCCTTCTGGACCTGCATCTTTCTTGACTATTGCGGTTTTCTTTAAAGCTGCACTTAAGCCAATCATGTCCAAATGAGCCATGGGTTTTTCCTTCCATAGAACATAGTTTCCATGTCCATCAAATTTTTCCATTTCAATCCTTGATACAGACATGGTTTACCAAGTTTGAGCTTCTTTACTGAGTCAGCAACAACGAACTAAGGCTCTGATACCAATTTGTCAAGATAAAGCTTTACTTAATCACTATGTTTTCTCTATTTTGTAGGAAAAAACAAACAAGAAAGAACAAGAGAATTTGCTGCACTCTTATGAAGAACAAGAAATGAAAAGATGAAGATGCAGAGAATATCAGAGATGAGAGGAGAAGAGAAAAATGGTTGAAGACAACGGTGTTTAACAAGTTCAGTGAGGAGTCTCACCTACATCTCGCCAGGAACATTTCCCGGAATCCACTAACTTCAAATGAGATCAAATACAAAATACAAGCCCCAATCCCCTTACATAATGATTGACTTACTCTCTTGTATTTCCCACACACAACTCTTGTTACACAAAGCTATCTATATCACTCAGTTTTGTAATGAAAAATCGTCTCTCACTCTTACCCTCAAGGTGCAGCCGAGAATGCTCTATATATGAAACTCTGAAACTTGAACTCTTTTTCTCTTTCTTCTGACCTTAAAGTCTATAACAGAGAAGATATTGACCAAAAAGCAGTTCAACAAAGAATTGCCAAAAGTCTTCAAATCTGTTCCAAGTCTTTTACCAAAACAATAGACCTGCTGCAGACTTGTTCTTGATTCTCTTTCTTCCCTTTTATAGATAATGATCACACAAAAATTAAGACCAAGAATCTGTACTTTATCTTCATTACTAATTCAACAATCATAAACAAATTGTAACCATGATGAACAAATTATGTGTATTATAGTTGTTCGGCATGGACATATGACACATGTTTAACGTTGTACACAATTTTCATTATATGTAGCTCATTAATTTGCCACATATATGTGTTCATGTTTAGTATGGACATTATATATGTTCATCAAAGACAATTATATGTGTCTATGATATAAAAGAATAAAAGAGAAAAAGGAAACAAATAAAAAGAAAAGAAGAGAAACTCAAAACACAAAAAGTTAGAAAAGAGAAAAGAATTGAAAAATTTGGTTGGTTGAGGAGGTGAGAGAGAGAGTAAGGAAGTGAAGAGATAAGAGGTTTATTTGAAAAGTGAAGGAAATAATGCATTTCTCATGATTTAGAAGAAAAATAGTAGCAAATACCATTTTTTTAAATGTAAACAAATGATTTTTTTTGGAATAATAATGTGAATCAATAATAATCTTGTTTAAGCCATAATTATGCGTAAAATATAAAAAAATCTCTCTCTTTTTTTATTTATAAACAACATTTTCAAATGATCTTTTGAAAAATAACCGCAAAAATTAAGGATCATTTGGAAAACAATCGTAAATAATTACCTTTATAAACAATATTTTCAATTGACCTATATAAGTCGAAACGACCATTTAAAAGAAACTTTCAAACAGTTATTTCCAAAAATCTTTTCAAAATATTGATTGGTAGCAAAATAAACAAGTCATTTGTAATTGACCTTATGCAATCAATCAAACTAATAGTAAAACCTCTATATATTATTAAATTTAAGACTACAATAGAACTACAACTTTTTCTATTAATTTAAAGTATGAATTTAACTCATGTTAAATCCTATTGATAAGCTTCAGTGACCAAAACTGATAGAAAAAAGCATCCTAAACTAACATCTTATCTGGTTAAACTTCTCAACACTAATTGATAGAGACACATCTTGTTGAAGTCTATAGGTCATTTTTGTTTTTGGTTGAAATCATTTTGTTTATAATTCCAAACGAGAGCTCTTCTGGTTGATTACAAAATTTGACTTTGTCTTGTAGTTTCTTTTCGATCACCTGGTATCAATATAAGAAAATTTATTACCAAAAATAGTTTAGAGAATACTTTTAAGTAAGCATTTACCCCAAACAGGAACACGTCTTCTGTCTAAATCACTGTTTTGATATAACGGTAAAAATTTTAAGATTTAAAATGGTATAGTTATCATTTCGAAGATTTTTATGTGATATTCTCTAAAACTTAAAGACTAATTTAATATTATAGAAAAGTAAGGTTAACTCTTAATTATCAAAGTATTTCGTTGGTTAGATATCCCAGTCATGAATTTTACCAAACGGGCAAAACTAGTTATCAAATATTGAACATTTATGTGAGTAGTTTCATCAAGGACAGATGGGCTAATAGTTTCAAGTAACATATTACAATGGAAAAAATGAGATTGTGAAATTTGTTTGGGAGATCTGTAAAGTCTGGAAGATGTATAAGGTGGTCTCGGTCCTGTAACGTATGTTTTTCATGTGTTTACTAAAAGGATTGTTTTTGTAGTGTTCTTATAATGAAACGAGTTCACTTATAATTCTTGACATTTTTGTTTGCTTGAGGACAAATAAAAGACTAAGTCTGAAAGAATTGATAGACGGTGTTTCTGACGTGTTTTAACCCTTGTTTTCATTATTTTATTGAATTAATGTGTGTGTTTTTAGAGTATTTTAATCCGTTTTCAAGTCTTTGCAGGTCATAGCTCATATTGAAAATTTTTTTGATGTTTTGAGTGAAAACAAACATCTGGAAATGCAGAATCATGGAGATACATCATAAGTTTGGCTTTGTTTAGTTTAGTTTCCATCACAACAACCATCTTTTTTTGTCTTGTCTTAGAGATTGATTGTCTTCATAGGTTTGATCCTTAAGTATTACTTTATTTTCTATGTACTTACGATAAAATATTATGTACAAATATATATTGAATTTTTTTCATTCGGTTGGTTTATTGTTTCAACTATCCATCTAATCCCATTCATCAGCTTTATCATGTTTTTTTTCTTTTACACTTTACTACTATTTTGTAACCTAGATACAAAGCCGACTTAGAGGGCAAGCAGGTGAAGCGGCCGTTTGGGCAGCCATTTTTTAAGGGTATATATTTTATAAAATTTTTTTGTTATATATATATATATATATATATATATATCTATTAATATGGATAAACTTTAGTTTGCAGATCTCCTTAAGTAAGAATAATATTAGTTTAGTTTTTTAAAAATATGATAATTGTTAGAGGACTTCTTAATAATTGTTAAATCTTATGTTAGAAAACAATTTAATTAAACATAAGGAAGATGAATAGTCGACGAATCTCTTGTGAAAGATCTCCTCTTGCTCTTGGCCTCTTGCTACATATTATTCTTTCACCTTCTCTTTCTTCAGAGTTTTTAGTTACAGAATTCAACTCCTTTTTTTAGTTCCTTCAAAAATTCATCAATTATCAATTGATCATTATCTTCAAATTTTCGTAAAAGGTATGTCAGTAGGAACAGTGATTTATTAGTTATTACTTAATTAGAAAGAAGAAGATGAGTGATCAATTGATCATAGATTTGCTATTAGAGGAATAAACAATGGTAAATTATTCATAAAAAATCAAAGAAAGTAGTTTAAGTTTCTTTTAGTCATCTTGGTGAGTGGTGACTTGGTCAAGCACAAGCACTAACAGTGCTGGACGCTAAAGCCAAAATGGCTTCTGTTGCTATCTTCTATTTAGACAATTGATTATGTTATATTGCTATTGTATCGATCGCTACCCGCTGAAAGAAGTTTTTCAAAGTTGAAACTGATAAAAAATTATTTGCGATCTACCATGTCACAAGAGAGATTGAATGGGTCGGCTTTGTTGTCGATTGAGACAGCTATGGTTGAAAAACTTTACTATTTAAGTTTAATGACCGATTTTGCAGGAAAAATACCAATATAGCTGTATTTCAATAATTTTTAACATATGTTTTTTAATATCATTTTTAGTTTTTAATAAAATTTCATAATTTCTAAATTCGCTTAGGTGGTCCAAATCGTTCCTCCGGCACTGCCTAGATATCAATAATTTTATAATCATATAAAAAGCACATTGATGCATTTCTAGAAAACTTCCTTAGTTTTTTTGTTAAAAATAAAATTTCCTTGTTAATATGCAATATGTCTATATAATTATGGTTTGTCTTCGTTGGCTTTTACGAAAAAAGTTTTCAAATATGATGAAATTTCGACGGCAAGGCCTGTTAGAAATGTAATCATCTATCAGAAAACCGTAAAAAATTATCTATAAATATATCCCTATTGATTCTGTTACAATCACAAAATATCCCCAACTGATTAATTACATGAAGAAATCTATGAGAAATATATCAAGAATTTGGTATCTGCGTGATATGGTTTAAAGTTTCAAATTTTTTTGGTAATAAGTAACAATTAGATCGACAATAAATCTCAATTTATAGCCTAAATTCTCCAAATAGAATAAGATGAGATTTGAACCCACAACTTAATGCCTAACTAAATAAAATGCAAACCAACTAAATCACCTGTTTCTTAGCATTTAGAGTTTCAATTATGAACCATTTTTTTCCAATTCAAACTCCACAAAAACTATATAAATTTTATTTCTGTCTGTTATTAAAAAAATTAAATTCCAAAAATATTTCTTAATCGTTTTGGTTAAAATATTTAGTCTCTTAACATATACATAATTAAATAAATATCCTGAAGTTCAGCTAAAAATATATGTAACACATGAATTATATGTAAAATAAAGTAATATATAAATATATATATTTTAAAGAAATATCACCTTAAAGGAAATGTACATTAAATACAATTACGTTTTACATTATAAAATTATATTTTTGCCAAGAACCAAGTGATCTAGTAACTTGACAAAAGGTGGTGAATTTGAATCCTACTCAGTTCTAGTTAGAATATCTAAGTTATGAATCAAGTATTATCGATCTAATTGTTGACAAAAAAATTATGATTATTTATTTATGTAATATTTTAAAATAATTATAGTATGAGTACTCATATAGTATTTATATTTTCATTGTTGAAAAAATCATGTTAAAACTGAACCTTACATATATCCTTACAATATAACAATGTTTCACTTGGGACTAGAAAACAATTGTTGGTGTAATTTGAGTTTTGAGTTTACAAAGTGTCAGTAGAAGTTCCAATAACCTTGCACTTTTAGAAACTCAATATATGAGAGAATAGAAAACGTTAAATATACAAATTATATGGTAAATATAAAAATCAATTGTCAAATATGCCAATCATAAATCCAAAATTTTCAAATCTACCCATGTTTGGTTTTTCTCGTGTAATATGCTATAACCAACCAGATTCTATTTTTTTTTCTCTAACTTAATATGACGTTGATGCCTTTAGTTGAGTTTCAGTTTCTTTTCTTGCTAAGTATTTAATAGAAAACGTATGTGGAGATAAAAGATCAAGGCGGTCTAGAATCGAAACAGTGATGAAAGACTATGAATCTTCTCCATCTGGAAACTATATATACTTTGTGCGATGATTTCTTCAAAGAACTTTAAATTGCATTGCTTCTCCGTCTTCTACTTCTAATGGCTTTGTTTTGTCTCGTCATCCAACGGCTCCAGCGTCGGTGATGACTGTCTCACGAGATAACAGTTTCATGACAAAGTCCAAGCCTTCCTCTACAGTCATGCTTTTGCAGCTCTATCATCATCGATAATTGTCTTACGAGATAACAGTTTCGTAACAGTTTTGTCTTTATGTCTGGAATCTATGTCCATACTCTGTATGTATGTTCATGTTGGGTATACATTTCCATATAGTGTATCTCTGTTTTTTTCTCTTTTATGACTTTATAGCCAAAAAAATATGTCTCTTATAGGATGGTTATGCACATTCTCACTTTGCGATAGAAATGAAAATAGACTCTGTTTTTTGGCTGTTGAGAGAATTGTTTTCTATTTTATATGTCAAGACCATGTGCCACCATATGATCATAATTTACGGTTTTGTGTTTTTCCATGTTCCTATTAAATTAAATCCTATATCCATATTTTACATTGTCATCCTTTCTATGGTCATAATCATGAAACGACATAAACATAAGACGTCCCTATGGTCATAATCGTGGACATAATTGTTATTAATTCGTCAATCAACTTTTATGATTGAGCGTGTTTATTTTTGTCACCCTATGCCACGTGTCTTCTTTTGATTCGATATTTTTTTCTTCTTTCCCCAACATCACACCTTTCTTCAACCGTTAGTTTGTGTCCAAAACTTATTATTCCTTAGTAATTAAGCGTAATTTGGTCACTATGATCTCTCATTCGGTTAGTTTGGGACATGTTTAGGCCCATTATGTTTGTTGGACATATTTGATCATTTTGACTTCAAGAATAACACACGAGATTCCCTAAATATGAACTCGCGATTCTGCATAATTCTATTATTCATAAGACCGTACATTCTACATATTTCAATATTGATTATTAGGATGATCCTAAATATACACACATTTTCCAAAACTTGGATTACTACTAATAATTTGAGCAGAAGCATTTGCAACACATCTTTAACTTTAATAATTAGCAGTTATCACATATGAATGGTGGTTACTAAAAATATTTGGAATAAAACAGGATCCACTTAGTCTAATTGGTGCACAATTAATTTTTTCTGAAATGCATACTCATTTAATATTTACTTCAAGTTGTGCATTTATCGCTATTAGAATAGCAATACACCATGTCTTTGTTTCGACATGGAAGAGGTTGAAAGCAAATAGAGATAGAAGAAAAACTAGGTTACATTTTGATAATTATTTTGTAATTGTGAATGATAAATCAAAATGATATGTCAGTTATACTATGAAAACATAATCTCGAGATTTAGTTTATTTCCATAACATTTTTGTAGTTTAGGTTATATATCTTAACAAATTTATGGTCCTTGAAGAGTAGTTGAATAGTTACCAAATTTTTGTTTTACAAATTTCATCAAGACAATTAGATTTAAAATTGTTTATGTTACAATAAGGTTATGAAAGCTGATATAAAAATATATTGTAATAGCTTAATTAATTTATTCATTTTTGGTGAAAAGAAACAGTAAAATCAACTCATCATGCATCAAGCAAGACTTCAAATTAAGACTCTGAAGCAAACGACATTCTGATAGCAAATAATTCATCTCTTTGAATTTGAATTTGAACCAACAGATACAGAGTTTCGAGAATATTGTAAGGAGAATGGTATAAGAAGACAACTCACTGCTACTTATACCCCTCAGCAAAATGGACTAGCTGAGAGGAAAAATCGTACCATAATGAACATAACCAGGTGTATGTTGTTGGGAATGAGAGTTCCAAGAAGATTTTGGGCAGAGGCGGCTCAATATGAGGTCCATATACTGAATAGAAGCCCTGCAACAATACTAGGAGAAGCCATACCAGGAGAAAAATGGAACAAACATAAACCATCTGTAGATCATCTTTGGATATTTGGCTGTATGAAAAAAGCACAAAGTGTGTAATGTTTGGAGTAAGCAAATAGTCAAAAGGCTATTAGCTCTACGATCCATAAACAAAAAGGATAATAATCAGCATAGATGTAAAATTTGATGAGGGGAAAGCGTGGAACTGGGAACACAATGCTGAAGATAAGAAAGCTTGGGAGGGAATGATTAGCGATTCTGATGGTGAGAATCATGATACAGAAGTGAATGATGAAGAAGAAACTATTGAACTAGAAGGAGAGATAGAACTAGAGGAAGAAGTTGGAGAAACGAGTGTGATAAGAGCTGCTGAAATAAGTAGAACAAATTGCTGCTGAAACAAGTGTGACAAGAACACCTGCGGGTAAGAGGAATAAACAAGCTCCTCAGCGGATGAAAGATTATGTTTCTCATGGAGCAAAACTCATTATCGAAGAAGAAGGAAATGAAATATTTGGTCTGTTTTTAATTAATGAAGATCCACAGAAGTATGAAGATGCTGTTCAAAGTGAGAAGTGGAGAAAATCAATGGAAGCAGAGATTAAATCTACCAAAGAAAAGAACACTTGTGAGTTTGTTGAGTTGCCGGAAAAAGCAAAAGTTATAGGAGTCAAGTGGATTTTCAAAACAAAACTGAATGAAAAAGGAGAAGTAGATAAATTTAAGGCTCGACTCATGGCAAAAGGGTATCATCAAACAAAGGGAATTGACTTCCATGAGGTTTTTGCTCCAGTTGCTCGTTAAGACACAATCAGAACTCTTCTTGCAATGGTTGCCAAGAAAGGATGGGAAGTGTTACAATTAGATGTAAAAAGCGCATTCTTGCACGGAAAATTAAAGGAGGAAGTGTTTGTGAAACAGCCTCAAGGCTTTGAAGTCAGTAATGAGGAAAAAAAGGTCTATAAATTGGTGAAGGCACTCTATGGACTGAAACAAGTTCCACGAACTTGGTACAACAAAATAGAGAACTACTTCTCGATGAAAGGCTTCACAAGGTGTTATTGTGAACACATATTCTTCGTAAAAACAATTGGTGAAAGTGTGATGATAGTAAGTATCTATGTAGACGATCATATCTACATGGGAAACAGCTCATCACAATTGACTGAGTTTAAGGAGTCTATGAAGAAGTAGTTTGTTATGAATGATCTAGGAAGAATGAAGTACTTCCTGGGTGTAGAAGTGATACAGGATGATAAAGGGATCTTCATCGACAAACGAAAATATGCAGAAGAAATTCTGGAAAGATTTGGAATTAAGGACATCAATTCCGTGAGGAATCCGATGGTTCCAGGCCAAAGGCTATCTAAGAAATAAGCTGGTGATGAAGTCTGCCTCAAGCTGAAGAAATGAAGGTCTACTGTGATAATAGTTCAACAATAAAACAATCAAGGAATCCAGTATTACATGGGTGAAGTAAACACATTAGTGTTAGGTACCACTTCCTACGTGATTTGGTTAATGATGGGACTATTGATATCGGGTATTGTTCTACAACGGAGCAAGTAGCATATGTCATGACAAAAGCTGTAAAACTCGAAGTGTTCAAAAATCTAAGAAGGAAGATGTGAGTCTGTGAGAAGGAAGATTAAACTGGAAGAGACATTCAAGTTTAAAGGAGGACATAATAACTATATATTATGTGTTGAATAAGTAATCTGCTTCAGCATTGTTTTAATTTCTGCAAATTAGTTTTAGTTAGAATATGTCAGAGTTGTCCTAGTTTGTAAGCAACAACTCTATAAACGATATAGAGAAGTCTTAGGAGGTGTTGGACTCTGCAGACTATTTAAGGTCAGTGAGTAGTGTGTCTGGTTTCCAGGCAAATTCTCGGTGTTTTTAGTTTTGATATACATATCTTGTTAGCTCTGTTTCGATCAACACCTTGACTGATTATGTTCTTCAATATCTTCCATAACTCACAACTCAAATTGTTTAGTTGTTTCAGTGAGATAAAATATCTGAGTGCAACGAATTGCTCGTATTATATGTCCTAATAATTGACCAAAGTTGAAGGAAAACCTATATCCACAAAAGATTTGTTGATGATAAATTTGAACTTCTCTGATCTAACATCAAAGCAAATCTACGTAGATTTCATTAAAATATTCCTGTAAACTATTCCAAAAATTAGTATCAAAGCACCATGTTGAGTTTCTGTTTGATAATTAAGTTTATTATCATGAATTTCAGATTTATTTATTTACTGAAAATTTAGATTGTTGAATCTGAATTTTTTTAAAGGTTTATGATAATAAGGCTATTTTTATTAATAAATTCGGATTTATTATTGGGTAAAAAATTCAGATTGTTGAATTTGATTTTTCATTCATGTTTAAATATAAATCTGAATTCTGGGATCTGTGGTTAAAATTATTTTTTCGAAATTCTGGAAATTTTTTTCGAAACTTTTTGAACAATTTTTCGATCTGTTCATAAGCCTTGGCGGCTGTGTTTCTTTTGATCGAATATACTCCTAGGTTTCTCATAAGGTTGAAGAAGATTCATCAAACTCATTTCTATTTCTATTGGGCCTAGGCCCAATTAAATTGAAGAAAAAAAGGGTTTCGCCACGGGCCCATGCACTCATCTGCGATTTAAAGTTGTGTCGCAGGGGGGACTCAACTCAAGTTCTGTTCGGTCTGCATTACTCTTTCCCTTCTTCTACCATTAGACTACAAATAAATACTTGCACAAAATTTCCATAAACTTTTTAATATATGGTTGTGCAAGAATAAAATTATAATTTATAAATCAATATATAAAATTGATTATGCAAGTTTATTATTTGAAGTGGATTAATTGATGCAAGATGTTGCCAAAGTAACCTCTCTTGTGGATATTTTTTCATGAATAATATTAAATGTTATATGTATATATATTCATGCGACTATTAAATCGACCCAAAGGTAGGTTTATATTTGGCCGGATTATATACATACCTGTGATGATTAACATGTGACAATTATTAGTAATAAACATGTAAATGATAATCGGTCCAAAGAAAGGTTTATCATTTACCATGCATTATTGTCAATGTTTGATTATTACAACAAGAATATCGCTAGCAGTTAATATTATTGTCCAAAGATTTGATATTAATGTAGCACTTGGTATCTTGTGATGGATTTCATAATCGTTTATTCTTTATTATTGATTTATTTCGGTTTAACTGTGAGTAACTAATAAAAGATTGTTCTCTTTCAGTATCTACAAACTTAGGTTCGATTCCAGCACTTACTGGTTCCAACTACAAGGAATGGAAAAGTAAAGTTAAGATTGTGCTTGGGTGTATGGATCTTGACCTTGCGCTAAGGATGGAACAACCTACTTCTCCTACAGATACCAGCACTGCTGAGTATAAGGCGGTTTATGAGAAATGGGAACGTTCTAATCGCATTGGTCTAATGATCGTTTTGGACACCATTCCAGAAACCTTTAGAGGTGATGAGGAGCTCAATGATCTCAAACAGTTCCTTGCTGAGATAGACTTGCGATTTGCAAGTAGCAATAAAGCTGAAATAAGTACGCTTTTGTATCGCTTTAGTACCATGAGGTATCACGGCAAAGGAAACATAAGGGAGTACATTTTGGAAATGTCCAACATTGTTTCAAAAATCAAGACTCTTAAGATTGAGCTTCCGGAAGAAGTGCTCATACTTTTTGTCTTGAACTCCCTTCCTCCTCAATTCAATTAATTGAAATCCAGTTACAACACACAGAAGGGGAAATGGTCTCTTAATGAGCTCATTTCATATTGTGTGCAAGAGGAGGATAGGATGAAACAAGAAAGGTCTGAAATTGCTCATATGGTTAACACCTCTAAAAGTCAGGGCAAAAGAAGGAAAACTGAGGTTGTTAAGAATGAGGCTGCTAAAGGTCCAACTCAAAGGAAGCAGATTACGGTTGAAGATACATGCTTCTTTTGTAGGAAAGTTGGACATATGAAGAAGGACTGCCAAAAGTACCACGCATGGCGTGTAAAGAAAGGTAGTTTCCTTGCTATGGCCTGTTCTGAAGTGAACTTAGTTTAAGTACCCAGAAACACTTGGTGGTTAGATTCAGCTGAAACTACAAACATCAGTGTTTCATTGCAGGGTTGCCTGAGCTACCGAAAACCAACGGATGCCCTTTGCCAGATACTTAGAGGAGTGCGGAATTGTCCCACCATATACCATGCCTGGGTCTCCCAGTATGAATGGTGTATCAGAAAAACACAACCGAACTCTTAAAGACATGGTAAGGAGTATGATCAATTATTCCACCTTACCTGAATCACTCTGGGGAGAGGCACTAAAGACTGCAGCTTACATTCTTAATCGGGTACTAACTAAGGCAACTGCGAAAACACCTTATAAGCTTTGGATTGGCAGAAAACCTAGTTTGAAGCATTTTCACATTTGGGGATGTCCAGCTGAGGCTAGGCCTTATAGGCCATATGAGAAGAAACTGGACTCCAGAACTTTGTGCAGTTAATTTATTGGTTATTATGAGTGATCTCGGGGTTACAAATTTTATGATCCCACACAAAAGAACATTTTTGAGACGGGAACAGCTAAGTTCCTTGAGGATATTGAATTTGGGGGGGGGGGGGGGGGGGGGGGGGGGGGGGGGGGGGAAATGAAATTAGAGATGTCATCTTTGAGGAAGAATCAGATTCAGTTCCTAAACCGATTCATATAGCTGCTTTTGATCAAGCAATCTGGAACCTCAAATTGACACTGAAGCTCTTCCTCCAAATCAAGATGACAATGGAAGTCAAATTCAAAATCCTCAAGAACTAGTGCATTATGAACAAGTGCCTTTGCAGCGATCCACTAGAGAAAGAAGAAGTGCTATTCCAGATGATTATATAGTATTTTTTGTGGAACAAGAGGAAAAAAATCAAACTCATTTGGAAGATGATCCTATCAACTTCTGTGAGGCAATGGGTAGTTCCGATTCAGATAAGTGGGTCAAAGCTTCTAAGGAAAAGTATCAGTCGATGCTAGACAATAAAGTTTGGGACGTTGTCCAATTACCAAAAGGAA